>JAJEJO010001843.1:212683-274048 GCA_020662805.1 Glaucomys volans | reverse complement strand
CTGCCTGCACAATCCAGTCAGCCAGAGAGGAGACAATGAACCACTTAATAACAGTGAAGTGCCATTCATCTCCAAATAATGACAATAAGTAGGCTCCCTGGAGAGGAAGCTTGGCATTACAGAGAACACAAGAGATAATATAATCAAATCTTTTTCAATGTGACAACAATGGGCATTCCCTGACAATGTGCCCATTTGTGATTTCCAAGGCTTCTTCCTGTCAGAAACCTTTAATTGTTGAGAATTAATGATCCTCAATGTTTACAGTCAATACGTTTTTTAAAAATGTTCTCTCTCGTGGAAATACAGGGACTGTCTGAATTACTGTATTACTTCTAAACTTAAAAACATAAATGCTCTGAATGCCTGTCTAATAACACAGAATGAGTGCAAATAATCCAGCTCCAGAGAGTTGGAATATTCTTGGCCATGAGAACTTATTAAAATTAATTCTAAAAGAAGTGCTTCCTTGACCAGAGCAGGGCCTCTGATGAAGACAGAAAAGTCAAAGGATGCCATGAGTTCAGCATTGCATGTCCCTCTTCAGCACACCTCGATGGCCAGTCACACGGTCAAATAAGCAGAACTGTTTCAAATTCACGTCCACTCTGTCTGCCCCTGTTCAACAGTCCCTTACTTCACTTGGGCATGTCCTTTTGAGGTCCTGCCATAATCCTTTCTGGTGTCCCCTTACATTTCACCTTGAGTTTTTAAGAGTCTGTGGACTTCAGCTCTCATTCCTCATTATTCCAACTGAAAGAGAAATATTGTCCAAAGCTCAGTTCAGGCAAGGCCTTCCAGGACAAGAGGTCCTGTTAATGGTGTTTCCGGGAACCAGCAGCACAGGGAGAGGACTTCAGGTGGCTGGAGTTGGTTTGTGGGCCCGGAGAAGAAAGAGGACATAGGAGAGTCGGAGAGCACAGAGGAGCAGAATCAGGAGTCCGCCAGCTCCCCAGGAGCAAGCCGGGTAACGTTACCAAAGAGCAAAGTGCATGAAGCCCTTCAGAATAAGTATGTAGAACTGTCATCAAAAGTGTTCCCAAAGGGGAGGAAATAAGTATTAAACTGAATTTAAGGCCAAATAAACCCAACATTCATTAGAGATCACAGACACACACATACACAACTTGGGTACATGGATTTTTCTGAGTTTTGAAAAAGGCCTCCTGAAAAGGAAGACTTCTGCCTGGACGTGGATTCTGCGGGGTTGTGAGAATGAGAGAAAGACAGGTGGACAGGGAACGGTGTGCGGTGACTACAGCGAGCCACGCAGCTTTCATTAGGCTTCCAACACAGAGGGCCCGATCACAATCAGTTATTGCCCATAAGATAAATCTCACTCTTTTTTCTGAACATAATTAATTAGCACAGTGTTCAAAGCTTTAGGGTAACTGTCACAGCCTCTGTCACTTTACCCTGGAGTCCCTGCATTTCTTTTTTAAGCCGAGTGGGAGGCATTTCAACTGCAATATTTCGTTGTGTTGAAAAAATACAAGACTCCACTCTGGGTAGGCCAGGTCATCATGGGCCATGCAAAGGCAACCCCTGACTGAGGCCGCTGCATCCCAAGAATGGTTTTATACACTTTCTACACCATTTCCTCTTTATCCACAGCAGCCAAACATAGGGGCCTTGCTTTTTCCACCTAATAATTTGATATTATTTAGAGCTAGAATCCACTGAAAAATGATATATAGCAGAATGGTAGGAACAGCCTGGGAAAAGCAAGAACTTTCCAGGTCCCCCAAGACATGTCTATTGAAAGACTAAAGGGTGCAATATCAATGGACAGTCTGTAGTCTAAGACTACAGGGAATACAAAAATGGTATAAATAGTTCATGCAAAAATTAGGAAATACATGCATAAAGAACAAGAGAATAATTCAGGTCAAAGTAAAAGGCAGAAAGAAAAAGAAAAGTCACAAAACTGTGACATTCCTTTTGGTGTATTTGGCACAAAAATCATAATGACAACTCACTAAGCACTGGATTGTTGAATAAGTGAATGAAATTATTGATGAAAGATATGAAATCAACCAACTAATCAAATGGTGGATCTTGCAGGACTGATTCTAGGTACTGACACAGGCAAGAGAAAGAAGATTCATTAAGAAGGGAGCACTAGAAAGACCCCTAGTAAGACGAGATCTGAACGAGGTGTAGAAAAATGGGAGTATCTGAACGCTCCTCAGGAAGATCTGAAGTCACCTGGGAAGAAGGAAGACCATGATCAGGCACCGGGCTGCCTCCTCAGTCTCCTCTTCCGGCTCCAACACCCCATCCTTCCTCCACTGCTGCTTCTTAGTGGGCTGCACCATGAGTCATCAGCTGGGTTCTCATTCGCCTTCCCCCTGAGCTCTGCCCAGCCAGTTCTCTGAATGTCTTGAAGCTGGCACAGGTTCTGTTACTACATCTTTGGATTAACCAGGAATGCCTTTGTCCTTTGGTATAGCAAAATAGTATTTGTCCTATGGACGATTCTTGCCTTTTTCAAGCAAAGCAATAAATTATTCTAAATGAGGCAGGAATCATGACAGATATCTTCTCCCAAGCTGCTGTGAAGAGAGCTTCCCCTGGAAATTCTGGCTTTTAGAGACTTCCAGAAAGATGTCCCTGACAGGTTCTCACAGCAGACTTTCAATTCTCATGCCTCTGCTCCAAAGTCAGGGCCAACATTAACGCGTGTTCAGACTTTTGACAGGCATTCAACACAAAAATTTAGGTTCCTCCATACACGGGGGATTTGCTGCCCAGGCCTAGGAAGCTATCTTCTAATTCAGGTTTTCTGAATGCTTCCAGTGTGGCTTCTGTCAGAGATTCCTGGAGTCAGAGTAGCTTTGTAATTTGTCTCATGATAGGGAAGGAGTTACCCCAGATCAAAACCATGAACTCGTTAGGCTTTTAGAAAAATTTTTACCTCCAGTTCTGGTGGGAAAAAAAATCATTGGTGGTGGTATCCTTCCAATGACAGGATGCTTTTTACTCAGAAAAAGGCTCTCAATAGCATACCATTGTGTTTCAGAGGGTGTCCTCTTTGATTCTGCTTGGACAGGGACAATACAAGACACCAGGAGCTGTGCACAGCGGTGGACCTGCTTTTCCAAAACACAGCTCATTTTTGTGGTGAGAAGAGTGGTTTCTCTTGTCACAGGGTTGAGAGACTACTTCTGCTTTGTTCCTGCTCCCTTGAGCCAGCAGCACTGTCCTTGATGGGAAAGACGAGCCACCACACTGTTATCTCATGAAAAAGAGACTGCACACTATCAAGAGCAGTGCTTCGTGTTTCCAAAATAGTGCTCCGATCCGTCAAGAGCAAGCAAGCACACAGAAAATAGGAAGGGAGGAGGACGGAGTATGAAAGTTTACCTTGTATTACAAAGAGTCAGGTGGGAGGGACCCAATCCTGCAGTGGGACATTCAGTACTGAGGTTCTGGGGCCAGGCTTTAGTGAAGACACTCTGGTGAGGGCTGAAAGTTGTTGCCCCTGGGTTATAAAAATCCTTGGTCTATGAATCTAACGTTTTGGTGGTAAAATAATGACTGGGTGTTTTGTTTTTTGTTTTTTGGGTTTTTTTTTTTTTGCAAAATATTAAAAAAACAATAAACCCCCGCTGTCCTAGGAACAGAAAAAATCACAATTCAGGAAAAGGCTATCTGGATCTGAAGGAGATATTTTTTCATTACCAAGAGCAGATAAGCCACATATGTTGATTCTACAACTCTGGGTAATGCCATTTCCTGTCTTCTTTACTGAGTATACATTTTGGTTTTGCATTTCAGTGCTGGGGACTGAAGGCAGGACCTCACGCACACTAGGCATCCCCGGCCCTTTTTGTTTCCTTCTGAGCCATAGACCACGTGGCCTGGGCTAGCCTCGCACTTGTAGTCCTCCTGCCTCAGCTTCCTGAGGAGCTGGGGTTACAGGTGTGCACCGCCACGCCCAGCCTCTTTCTGATTAAAGAGGGAAAAACAAGTCCCACCACTTGTTAGGGCTGCTTGCGCTGAAGTTAGCAGATTGCCCGCTCAAAAACCATGCACAAGTGCCAGCCCGCCACCCAAGAAGGAGCAGGTTCGGGACCTGGCACTGTGCAGCCGAGTGGCACTGCTCCCAGAACTCTCTTCCAATAAAGAGCCATTGTGGGATCTGGACCCTCCAACGTACAGGACAAACGACTCAAATGAAAAGGCACAATGCTTGTGAGTGAGACCCGAAACTTGAATGCAGTGGTAATCACTTCCTCGGAACAGATCGCAGTGTTTTCCGGGGAACTTCACTCTGCAACGCAGTCCTTGCCTCGGGTAATAGTACCGATTTCCATTTTTTCCTTGATAAGTGGGAATGATTACTGTGACAACCATTAGGCAGTATGGGTGGCGAGCATTGGTGGGCAGGAGAAGTGGAAAATTGTTCGGGGAGAAGGGATGGATTGGCATTCCTCAGGAAGAGACAAAAACATGCAGAAAGGGGAGGAAGAGCTGTATTTGATCAAACCGACTGCAATTCCACAATAGAGAGATTTGAGGTGAAAGGTAATGGTGTAAGAAACTAAATTGGGCCTGAGGCTTCAAAATAGCTAAGCTTTCGCCATGAGAATGATGTAGGAGGCACCAAGTGGAATTAGTGGGTAAAGTCCCCCCTCAGGGCATTCACTGTGCTGGTGACCCCCACTTGTGGGCTTCAGGTCCCTGGGGCTGTAGATCTAGGTCTTGCCCCACACATGAAGGGAGCTGGGAGCAGGGAGGATGTTAATTCAGGCTGACCCACCCTTTCCATCTGGGTGGCGGGTGGTGACTCCATGCATCTGCCAGCCTCCCTGCAGAAAAGCAGAAGAGCAAAGCCCAACAGATGCCACTCTCAGCTAAGCTTTCTCAAGGGCATAAATAGGGGTGGGGGCCAGGAAGATTGGACTCCACAGGTCAAATGAAAACTATTCTTTCTGCTGCATTCCATGTTCCTCGGTTTTGGGACCTGATTTATTCTTTTTTAATCTTTAAGCCAACTGTACTTTCAGCTAATCAATTGTAACCATAAGCATGATCTGTCTCAAATAACTCCCTTTATTACCTGGAGTTTGGAAATGGTCATAACTTTTCCCCCTAGTGGTCCTGGGGATGGAACCCAGGGTCTCACACATGTTAAGCACACACTCTACCATTGAGCTGCAGCAATTCCTGCCCACAGATCACAATTTCCTATTAGGGCCGCTTGGTCTGCTTACTTTCTGACATGCATAACTCTCAATGAATATATACTACCTACTTCTACCATTTTTAATCTTTTAAATCCCTACATCTGTGAAAGGATGCACATATTTCAGCCCAAAGGCCATTTGATTGTCCAGTTATCATTTTTCACTCATAATATTCAACTAATGTGGTTCTTGCTTTCTAAGGAACTTATAATGACGATAGGTTATTTTTAAATATGCATAATTTCAACTTATGACATCATGACTTTGGAATGGGTAGATCGTATCTAGTTGAAAAAAATACAAACAGATATTTCTTCCAACAATCCAGCATTAGGTTCTCACATGTCATCCACTCACCAGAATTAAGCAAAATGATAGATTTGAGGCACACAAACTCCTCTCCCTGCAGATTCATCATGCGGAACCGGGTCGAAGTAGCCAGCAACATGTCAAAGATCTCCACCATGCCCTCTACACATTTACCCTGATTCCTACAAAAACAAATTTTAAAAAGCATTAAAGGGCAGGAAAGTTTCCACAAAACACAAAGTCACGTTCACAGAAATCTACCGACTCCAAATCTGTAACAGAAACCTGCCTCCCATCTCTTAATAGAGCACAGACATTCATTTGAATTCCAGGAGGCAAGGCCAACAGAGGTTTTCCATCAGTAAAACATCTTTACTTCAAATTCCTAGAAAAGATGCATTCAGTTGCCACATCGACTACATTAAATATGGACATTAAACATTAAGCATAAAACACAGTTCTTCAACCTATAGTAATTGAAAATGATTGAGATTCAGGTAATGTTTTATTCTAATACAGTTTAACGAGCTATCACTGTGTTCTAGGTATAAGCATAGTTATGGGAATAAAATGGGAGAGTTTGCCCTCACTATGGAGTGAGGCTGGGCTGGAACATTGGTGTTCAGGAGGACCTTGGGGAAGGATTTGCCCAGGAAGTGGTGTTTGAGTTAACCCTGAGAATGTAGGATTCCATCAAGTTAGGAATGTGAATGCATGACTGGAAGAGGGTCCCACACAGGAAGGAGGAGCAGCAGGAGAGAACATGGAGCGATGTGCTGGAGGTGAGGAGGACACGTGAAATAATCTGGAACATAGGCCAATGTAGTTGATGAAGCTTGTCCTACATCATCCAAAGAGATGCAGGCCTTTCCCCTTTCCAACAGAACCCTGGCATCAAGGGTTCAATCTTGTGGTTGCAACTATTAAATAAGCAAATCCAAAAGGTCATAAGACGTGATGTTTAAAAATGCACATGACCATTTCCTATCAATGGGGTTGTTTCAGAAATTAAGAGAGACACTACACATGAAAGGAACCCATTCATTTGGGGCACGATATGCCTGAAAAATTTAAAACACAGGAATAAGTTAAAATAGTCTGTGCATATTTAAACACTTTTATAACACTTAACATTTAAACATGACCAGAAGCACATAATTCAGGACTTTGTTTTGTCCTTGATTAATAATCTTGGAGTTCTTTCTCAACTGTTTTTAACAGCTGAACAGTTTTCACTGAACAGAATGTTGTACAGTCCTTTGATGAATAATGATGGGGACACACTCTGAGAGATGTGTTGCTAGACAATTCTGTCACTGTGTTATCATCATAGAATATAGTTAAGGTAAGATGGCCACAAGTCACACTAAGCAATATCACCTTATGGGATCGCCACTGAACATGTGATCCATTATTTACCAGAACATGCTTAAGGGTGCATGACTATTTTATTTATCCACCTCTTTCTTAGTTTATATTTACTCTGATTCCCAGTATTGTGCTATTACAAACATTTCATATAATGACAATCCTTATGTTTATGTCCTTGGACACATACGGATAGCTGCAGAATACATTCCTAGAGTTAGAACTGCTAGAACAAAGGACATAATGTATTTTTATTTCTGATACTTAAAACCCAGGGCTTTGCATGCCAAGCAGGTGGTCTACCACTAAGCTACACCTCCAGTTCTGCAGGAGAATATACTGACATGAGATCTTCCTCTGAACTGCCTGCTGTAGCAATTCGCTCACATTTTTCAGTTGGGTTATTGGTTATTCCACCTTGATTCTTAAGAGATATGTATATATTGTAGTAATTAGTGCCATGGCCTACATATTTCTATTTTTTTTTTTCATGGTTTTTTATGTTTCTTATTTAATTTTGTTTCTGGCATTTTCTTCCTAAAATGATTTAATTATTGCAGGATCAAATTTGTGAAACTTTTGACTTCTGACTCTAGAATACTATGTTTTGCTTGCAAAGGTCAGTCCCCATTCCATTAGTATGTAAAACTTACACTTCCTTCTGGTAAAGTTCTATGCTTTTATGTCTAGATTTTTTATTTCTGGGATGTATTCATTTTTTATAATGACTTTGTTGAGAGATGACGACATACCATGTAATTCACCCTTTTAAAGAACACAGTGCAGTGGATTTTAGTATGATCACTTGATTGTGCTACCCTCTGGTGGGATTTGTTTTAGTTAATCTTGAGACAAGGATTCAGCTTAACATTTTTTTTTTTTTTTCAGGTAGCATGTTGGTTTCCTCAACACCATTTTGAAACAAACCATTGGCTTGAGATACACTAGGTACTGTTGATATTCACTTGCTTAGTGTTATTTTAGGGTTATGTTTTCTGTTTTCACCCAAGTGATGCAATTAGGACTCTAAACTGTTGTATCAAACCACACTGCCTACCTACCAGAAAAAAGAATCCTAACAAAATGATTTTCTTTGTCTTCCTTTCTTACCCTTCTTTAATTCAAGATTATTGAGGGTCTATTACACACCAGTCCTTGTGCTCAACATTAGTGTATAGAGAAGAAAGAAATAGGAATTTTAAATAAAGAGGTCAAGAATGGGAGGTATAGGGTGCAATGAAATGAGATACAGTCCACAAAAAAATGTTTAGAAAGAGCCTCTGCATCTAGTGTCCGTTTCCCCAAATTCCACCCATGTCAATACTGAAGCATTTGCCATGGTATGTTCAATGGAGTTTAGTAAGTATTTTTATGTAAAATATTTAAAATGCCAAGTGGCATCATAAAGCAGGGATGATATTTAAGTATTGGGTATGTATATATTGATGAATGGAGAGATGAGTGTCTGTCAAGGGAGAAGCTTCTAGAACACAAGTACTGTGTGCATGTTGCATGTTGTGTTGACTGTGGTAATCTGGATGCACAGGGAAAATTTTAAAAGCCATACTGCTCAAAGTGAGAATGACACAGTGGTCTCCCCAAAGGGTCCCTTGGCCTTAAGTTGGAGAACACATCTCAGGATGGGTTTTCCTTGTCACCTAGCTGAATTTTGCAAATGTACTACATTTTCTTTCCAGTGAAAAAATAAACAAGGATAAGGGAAAATGTTTGGAAGATGAAGCTTTAAAAATAACAACTCATAGCCAAAATAGAGAAATGTTCCTTTCTCAGTGTAAAGTCTGTTTGCTTAGCAGACTGCACACCGGCAGGGGAGGAAGTCTCAGTGTGGGAGGAAGCCTGCCTTCACCTGCTGTGCGCAAAAGTTCAGTTCAGAAACTGAGAAAGTGGAGTCTGAACGATCCTCCTTTCTTCTCATCCCTTTTCAACAGTCTCCCACATTTTCTGATGGGGGAAAATGCTTGAATCGTTCTTAACTCTTCCAGCAAGGGTGGATTTCTCTCCACCCTCTTATCTCTAAATATCCTGCTTATGCCCGATAGCCATTATTACTTCAGACATAATGCAGGACTCATAAGAAGCTATAGACTGTACCCTCAGAGATGGGGACACCCCAATTCTCGGTTCAGTTCTCCCCTTGAGTGCGCATGTGCATCCTGTAGGAATGTGGGGAGGGCATGATTGAGCAGCAGTCACAGGACATGCGAGGAGGACCTGGAGCCTCCTTCCATGTGAACACAGGTGCTCACCCACAGGTGCTGGGTGAGTCTGACTGTCCAATGCTCCAGGGGGATAGTCAATGCAATGAAGCTGCCATTTTCTAAATGGTGCTTTCAGAGGCTGCAAGTTTGTGCTAATGTCTCCGTGAGAACGAACTCACTGTCTTTTTCAATGGGAGCGACTCAATGGGTCTAAACACAGCAGCCAATCTGCTACCTGTGTAATAAATAAAAATGATGTACTTCAGTGACACAGATGACATTTTAGAAGATTTTTAGGGTGTTGCCTGAATCCCAAGGACTGCCTGATTTGGTGTACCTGTGGGTCTTTCATTAGCATTATCACCATGTGAAAGAGCTTGCCCTGTGAGCCAGAGAACCGGCATGTGTCAGCCTAAGACCTGGTGCAAATCCACATGGATTCTGAGGCAGACACTTGTCATCTGCCTGGTGCTAAGGAATCCCTCGCTGTTGCCTAAGGTCATTACATTATATGGTCAGGGCTTCACTTCCGAGCCCTGTCGAACTATCCTACACCAACTTCAAGGAGCAAGCCAGATGAGAGCATTTAACCAGTTTCCTGAGGAAATGGATGCATGCACAGCATTGGAAGGGGGGAGGGGGTTGCTAAGGATCTGGAGGTACCATTACTGTAAGACATATTAGTCTAAATCCATGAGGTGCCCTTGAGGCTGAGAAACACATGGGGTGTGGAAAAACAAGATGTATTTCAAAGGAATCACAGCGCCAGTCAGAGAGATCAGAAGCAGGAGTTTACCAAGCTGACCAGCCTGTGACTCCCACTGTGAGACGTGACAGTCTGCCATGACGAACTCCTTCACCATTATATCAGGCTGCTTCTCAGAACACCTCGAAATCCCCTTGTGGGGAGCCGTGTTCTGCCACTGACCCTCTTCAGATGCAGCCCATGTTCACTTAAGTAATGAGAGAAGCATCAGGGCTTGAAGTATGTCTTCGGAACTTCTCCTCTATGAAAATGAAAACCTGTTTTTCAGAAGCTTCAAGTTTCTATTCCTCCTCCTGGGAAGGAAATCAAGATGTCTAATAATCAAATCTTTTATATCTACAAAATATGCTTTACAAATTGTAAAGTTACTCGTTGACCTCTCTTTGTATAGAAGGAATTACATAAATAGAAATCAAGAAAACCCAGATCAACATAGGACATACAATTTAGTTGTCCTGAGAAACAGTACAATATGGTTAGGAAACAGTTCCAAATAAGCTACTGTATAAAATCAATAGTGGTAAGATCAGTCATACTTAAAGAACTCCTATATTGTTGATACTGCAACATGTGACTCCATATATATTTAAATGATCAAGAGGTTTGCATATACAACTCTGAAACATGGAAAGAAGCACTGAAAACGGCAAATTGCAAGCAATATATTTTAAAGGTGCAAATTTTAAAAAGTGGTTTAGACTCTGCATCCCAGAGTCTACCTGATACCACTCCTTAGGAAGTATGTGACCATGAACCTGCTACTTTACTTCATTACTTGTTTTTGAATGAAAGGAGAGAAAGAATTACCCATATTGGACTTGAAGTTGAATAAGAAATAACCAAGGCATTGGGCATGAGGGTTGTGATGTAGCCATTATCTCATGGAGAAGAGAGAGATGGGTGCTGGAAGTGGAAGTACCACCTTACAAAGTGTTTCAATGTTTATACCTCAGTGCTGGGTAGTAAGGAAACAGATACTGTAGCAAGCTAGGGAGCCCTGCTGCAATATCGCCAACTCTCTGGTCTGCAATAACTTGGAAGGCAGACCGAGTGCCTGGGGAAGTGGGCGGGAAGAGTCAGGCTGCAACCAGTATCATGGCTGCCGTCAGTAAGGTATTACCCGAAAGAAGTGAGATCAAGCAGAAACTGAAGGTAATGGAGAAAAACCAAAGATAGATGATCTTACAGATTTGGAAAAACCAACTAATATTAAGAGATGAAATTGAAAAGGGTCTTAGGTATGAAAAGCCCAGGGAGGCCCCTCAGTTTACAGAGATTGCCGTCAGCCTCCCGTATCTGTGCGCTACGCATCCAATGGCATTTCACATACTATATGGTTGGACCTATGGTGAATGCACCTGTACTATACAAGAACTGAGCGTGAACGGTTTCCTCATCATCATTTCCTAAAAATTGCAGTGCAACAACTATTTACACAGAACTTATATTGTATTACTTATTATAAGTAATCTAGGATGATTTAAAATTCATGGAAGGGTATATATATACATATATATACATATATATATGTATATATATATATAGTGCAAATTTTATATAAGGGACTTGAGTGTCCACAGATTTGGGTATCCTCAGGAGACCTGGAACCAATCCCCTAAAGATAACAAGGGATGTCTACAACTCAGTCTCATGGAAAAGAATGACTCCAAAAAGGTGTTACCTCCTATCCAAGCATATCATTCAAAAAGCCTCAAGGGAGTCACGACATGAATCATGAGGGAAAGACCAAAAACTAAGAAGCCAATAAGAAAAGCAAACTTGTTGGTGAGAATGTGGGAAATATGGAGCCCTTACACCTAGTTGATGGAAATGTAAGTTAGTACAGCCATTATGGAAAAATAGCATGATGGCTCCTCAAGAATTTGAAAATGGAATTACCATATGATCTAGCAATCCCACCACTAGGCATGTGTCCGAAGGAAATGAAATCAGTATGTTGAAGAGACATCGACATGCCGGTGTCCTGTGTCCTTGAAGAATTATTCACAACTGTTTAAAAATGGAATCCATCTAATTGTCCATCAGTGGATGAACAGAAATAGAAAACATGGTATGTGCATATAATGGAATACTACTTAACCTTGAAAAAGAAGGAAATCCTGTCATTTTTCAATGGTATGGTGAACCTGAGGCACAGAAAAACAAATAGAAATGGTCTTGCATGTGTGTGGAATTGAAAAACGTCTAACTCACAGAAGCAGAAAGTGGAATGGTTACCAGAGGCTGGGAAGGGAAGGGGTTTGGGCATGGGAGATGTTGGTCAAAGGATACAAACTATCACTCGGACTAGAAGTATAAGTTTAAGAGTTCTATTGTGCAACATGGTGACTAGAGCTAATAGCCACACATTGTATACATTATAAAATTGCCCAGAGAATAGATTCTAAGTGTTCTCACCACAAATAAAAGACATTTATGTGATGCAATTCTTTTGTTATAATAAGTCTATATTTTAAAACATCATGTTGTACATCATGAATATATACAAATCTCCTTTGTCAATTAAAAAACAAACAATAATAAAATACAGAATAATCAGATTTGAGAATTGTCTCTAGCGAAGGACTTTGGGAGTGGTTCCAAGTGCTTGGAACTGACAAGAGGAACATAAATAGAAGCCTCCTAGGTTTTTGAGACAACCGTATTGCCAAAGAAATGACAAGCCTGAACTGAAAAACAGAGCTTTTGATTGTCC
Organism: Glaucomys volans; assembly: GCA_020662805.1. Lineage (NCBI taxonomy): Eukaryota > Metazoa > Chordata > Mammalia > Rodentia > Sciuridae > Glaucomys > Glaucomys volans. Next base: position 261,478 of record JAJEJO010001843.1, on the reverse strand, counting down.
TGATTCTCCAACCCTTAAGCCCTGAGGGTCGACAGGCGGGAAGTGCTGTGACCATGGAATAGCCCACCAATGCTCACTTCAGTGCGGCCAGGGAGAACAATGGGAAGAAAACCCTCCCTGGAAGTGAATGATGGAAGGAAAGAACGTCCCCTCAGGTTAGGAGAGAATTAGTGCACTTTGTTCCCAGAGAGCAATATTAGGGACTAATTAAAGAACTTTCCAGTCCATGAGAGTAGAAGCCGCCATAGTCTGCCCAGAAGAATCTCATAGCAGCTATGGAAGAGTGATCCTGAGTCTTCCCTTCTCCCATTTTTTCACCAGAAAGTTTGGATTGCAGTAAGTTGATGCTTGCTTCGTCACCAGGTAGCCGGCACATTTTGTGGGTGAGGCTGCCAACCAAGGGAAGCCACGTCCATCCTTGACAGGCAGCCCATCGCTGAGAAATCATTGAGCCAGCACTGTGGGTAGATGTGATGGGGTCAACTCCCTGGGGCGGTGCAGAGGGTGTTCTTTGTGTGGGATGAATAGATATTTGGTAACCAGAAGTGTGACAGCAATGACAGTGACGGCTGTGTTCCCCAAAAAGTGTTTCCTTGAATTTCTTCCCCGATGAGATTTCCCAGAGCCCTTTGCAGGTTAAGAGTGGGCATGTGACTGGGCGCTGGCCAATGGAAAGTGAGTGCAGACTGTCGACATCACCTCTGTGATGAAGTAGTAAAGAAACGGATGTGCCTTCCTCGGCCCTCTATCCACTACCTGATTTGGGAGCACTTCAAGGACCTTGTAGAGAACAGAGCTAGAGATGGAGGATTCTGGGTCCCTCAACAAGAGACTCACCTAGTAAGAAAGATACCTACTTGGAAAAAAGGATCTGAATAAGAAATAGGCTGTTTTTTAAAACTTTAGGGAAAATTCCTCCCTGTTCCAACTTCCTCTCAACACACAAAAACACTTGGGATGCAAAAACACACCTGTCCATTGTAGACATGGCTACTGTATGACCAGAGGGGGATATGAAATGTATTTCCAGGGCTGGGGATGTAGCTCAGTGGCAAAGCGCTTGGTGAGCATCCGTGAGACCCTCGGTTCAATCTCCAGTGCTGCAAAAATGGGGGAAAATGTATTTCAATAGCACTTTGCTTTATAGATTTGAAGCATTTCCCTTTGGTTTGATTAGTAAAGGCTTAGATGAATATGTAGCATTTGACCCGGGTCTCCAGGGGTTGGGTAAGTGAGGAGGAAGGAAGGTCTAGGGAGATTAAATTGTATCAGTAAAGGCCAAGAGGTGGGAGAAGAGGAGGGTGGAGCCATCCAGCTGGCTGAGCTGGCTATTTCTAAGAGAGAAACTTGCAAAGAGGGCTTAGTCAGAGCGCAAAGAATGGTTAATAAAAGACTCACAAGAAGATGGGAAGAACGTTGCAGGCTCGTCAGTGGGTGACGTGATCAGGTACCATGAGCACTTTTGGTCTGATTAATTTGGCAACAGTGTGCAAAGGAGAGTTAGGGAAGGAGGAGAGGGGTCTGAAGGAGACTGCCTGCGTGGGGTTAGAGGGCAAGGGGCATGCAACAGCCACCAGGGTGGCAAAGAAGAAGAGAGAGTTTGAAAATCCCCTCCAAGGAAGAGCAGTCCCACTTAGGGAATGGTCCACAGTGCTGGACAAACAAGGAAGGGTTTAAAGAGTCCTCTGAAATTGTGTTCAGGATGGACAGAAAGACAAGGAAAGAAATAGAGAAATGAGCAGAAAGAGGGAAGCTCAGAGGTCTTTAATTTATGAGAAAATTATTGAGCTTCACATTTCCTAGGACACTGTAACCAGAGCTGACGAGCAGAAAATTAAAGATGTAAAAAAAATTAAAGAACATGTCTGAAACTTGGAAGGGAGAACAGGTTACATGTGTCAGTGCACACTAGTTCTTCCCTGCGTATCACAGCGGGCATCTATGCAAAGCAGCACATGAGAACGTACACATCTTAGGAAAGGGTGCCCAGCCCAGTCTTCCACTGTATTTGTATTTATCTAAGTGCTCCTTTGTTGATTAGTATCTGTACTATTTCCAACTTTTGGCTACAATAAAAAGTATACAATTATTCTTATACATATGATTTCTACACTTGCCAAAGTGTACAGAAAAAAAATCCTACACACATGATGTCAGTCAAAGAACATAAACATTTAACATTTTACTAAGTATGGCTACAGTGAATTTCAAAAATGTTATGCCAACTTCCACAGCCCTTAGGAGAGCATGAACATATCCAGAAATAGAGATTTTGGAGATTTCTGAATAGAGAGTTAAAACTGCACTCATCAGGGAAAAGAGAAGAGATGGGAGGAGGAGGGGGCTGGGAGGAAGAGGGTGGGAGAGAGAGACTCAGGAGAGCAGAGGAAACAGGAGCAGTAGCATCTCTGGCAGGAGAGAAAAGTGGAGCCAGTCAAGAGGAGAACAGTCAGAGATGTGGAGACACAGGAGGAACCAAGATGCAGAAGGCCTGAGGTCAAAAAGAGAAGGCAGTGGGCTAAAGGGAGGACCTGAGGACAGAGGGAAGAAGAGAGGAATCAGACCAGCACAGACCCTGTGTCACCCCAGGAGAAAGAGTGCTTCTCTTTCATTCTACCTTCAGAGTGACGGAAGCAATCGTGTGAGCACGGAAATTCTAACTAAAAATAGTTTCACCTCAGTTTTTTTAAGAAATTGAAGTGGCATCATTTGCAGAGAATATGGGAAGGTAGACTGAGGATGTGGGCTTCAGGACACCAGAAGCATCTGTAAAAGCGGTTAGAGCCCAGGACTGGATCAGGCTGGAGCTCCCTGTCATTGCCTGGGATTTCTAGTCCTGGCCCGGTCACCCCAAGTCCATGTCTTACTCCCTGCCTTGCATGGGAGCTGCGCAGTACTGCGAAACAGAGGCACATGCCCCAGGACGTTGCTGTGCTGCCTGCCTGGACTATCACCCTTACCCCACCTCACCCCTCCTGCCCTTGAACAGCTCCTTCCCAGCTTCCAAGGCTAAGACAGGCTCCAGGAAGACTGCCCTGAGCCCACCATGCTCTGCTCTTCTCTCCTTTGGGTTCTATACTTTTCCTGGGTACGATCAGACTATCTGTTATATCAGTGTCAGCAAACTTTCTCTGAAAGACCAGAAAGTAAATACTGTAGGCCATGTGGGTCACCTGTCTCAGCTCTGATGTTTTAGCACCAAAGCAGACATAATGGTATGTGATCAAGGCACACCACTCACACCATAAGGAGAACACCAAACATGTGCACTAATAAAACTGTATTCACAAAACAATCACAGGCTGCCTTTGTCCTGTGTACCATGCTTTGCTGACCCCGGTTATATGGCTGTTGTATATTTCATGAACTTATTGACCACACAGTGCTGGACAAGTGCCCAATCCAGGAGATTGGTAAGAAGGTAGTGATGATGAGGACGACAATGTGCCAACTCAGAAGGAGCTTGCAATCTATTAGGGTGGCAGAGAGTTTTCAAAAAAATAAAGAAAAATAAATAATTAAATAAGGTCACGGTTAATGATAGAAAGGTGGAAATTATGATATTTCACTACACTATAAGAGGGAAAAACAGGGGTCACGTGTGGAAGAGAAGTTTGAGACAGCAGCAGGATATCCAAATAGACCTTAGAGAAGCATTCTGGAACTTGCAGAAAGATTTGGATCAAGAGATGCAGCTTTGGGGATATAGCTCAGTTGGTAGAGTGCTTGCCTCATATGCAAAGGCCCTAGGTTCAATCCCCAGCACCAGAGAGAGAGAGAGAGAGAGAGAGAGAGGTAGCTTTGGGAGCTGCCAGGGAGAGTGTTGAGTGCACAGAGGGAGAGGAGAGACAGCACCTTGGGTTAATACAGCCTAAGAGGAAGAAGAGCCTGCAAAAGACACAAAAAGGAGCATGGGGGAACAGAAGAGCCAGGGAGGAGGAGCATTGCAAGGCCAAGAGGCGTCCACAGTGTGATGGCTTCGAGGAATCAAGGAACATGAACATGAGTTTGTGGGCCAGATGGAGGTGACATCCTGGCCTTTTCCAGCAGCCTGGGTAGCCAGAGCATGGAAGTAAGGAATGTGGATGGTGGATGTGGTCCAAGGTAGAAGACTGACCCTCCAGGCGTGGAGAAATGTTGAAGGCAGAGTTTCTAGAAGGTAATTTCTGGAGGAAAATGGAATCAGAAAACTGTTTATAATAAAAGAAGAGGAAGAAGTGTCAAGGATGGAGTAGGATCCGTGGTGGGAAGAGGTGAGAGAGCAGAGAAGGCTATGGAGACTACGGCCCTGGAGACAGAGCTTCTGGTTTAAGAGACAGTGAGTGGTGGGGTGCCCAGAGCAGCCGGTGCTAATGCACAAGAGAAACCCAATAACAGAAATGGGGAACTAAAAAACACGAAGGTCAAGTCCCTGTCACATAACAAAGCACAATATGGAATGGCTGGCTGAGAGCTGACAAAGGCCTGACTGCTTTGAAAGAGCACCCAGGGTTCATTTATGTCTGACCCCAACTTCCCAACTTTGAGGCCTTTTCTCCTGACCACTCTGAACAAAGGCAATGACCGGCAGGGTGCCAGATCTCAGGAGGACTGGCCACCTGTCAGCACATCACCCTGCTGGCCTGGGGCGGAATTCTATGTTCCTTTGTGTCCTTTAACTACTACGGCAAGCTGTAGGTCAAGGCAAATGAGCTAAAAACAAAACAACAACTAGCAAAAATGTCATCCTCTTAGGGTCGAGTTTAGGTAGGGAATGAAAGGGGGTGAATGGAGTAAAATAAACACAAACAGGAGAGAGTTTAAGAATACAGCCAGAGGATCATCTTCCCAGAGTTATTATGAGGAAATGGAGATAACCATATCTGTGCTTCATTTAGAAGGACTGGATTTCAACTGGAAATGGTTCTTGCTCCATTACCTTGAGGAGAGTTGCTATGAGACAGAGAGCAGTGCCAGCTTCATTGGGAGTATGAGGGACAAATGCTCAGAGTAACCTGGCGGCCCTTCAGGGCTGCAGACTCTACAGAAGGGAGGCAGCGGACCTTGCCTGAGAAGCCGGGAAGCAGGACTGTGGGAGGAACGTTCTCAGCTCTCCGCTTCTCTTAGCCTAAATCCTACATAATAACTACACTTCTGCAGTTGTCACTTAAAATTTTGAAACAAGGGGATCTGCGATGAAGAGAAGCCGTGGGACATGTGAATTCTACAAACCGTACAAATCCTTCACGTTCTCTGAAATCACTTTCTCTCTTGGTGACAGAACCAGCTAGGAGGTAACAGCCAGACGTGTCTTCATGTGATTTCAGGTTTGGCTTTCAAAATGAGAATGAACTAACAGTAGAAAGAACTTAAATATATGCATTCATTTACACTAGCATTGACAAAGACGGATGCTTAGCATCAGTGTGGCATCTGTCACAGTAATGATGATAATTGCTAATGACCATAACACCACAGCAAGAGCGCGCTCTCATCTGGATATCAAATGATGCCACTAATCCTGTCAGGAAAAGAGAAGCTGATAAATGTTGATACCTAGTAAATAGATTTTTTTCATAAAAAAAAAAAAAGGCAGAGATACTCTTAGTATATAGAAGTCCATGCTCCTGGAAAACAAAGAAGGAAGTATTTCTCTTATGCAGTGTCCTTGGACATGTATTTCTAGGTTGAGGGAGAAGAGTTATTTTCCCTGAGACCTGCCTCACTGGGGCACTAAATTGCTGATTTCTGAAGTGTGGATGCTCTCCCTGTATCACCAGTCACCCACACAGATCTCCGCTCACAGCCACCTGCTTCCAGAAGGAAGGCCCTAGCCCTGCCCTCCAATCTAGTCCCTGGCATGAGGCCAAGGGATCCTCATCCCTTGTCCTTGTTCTTTTCTGAAGATGTCAGCCTTTCAAGAGCTGCTGTGAGCCTGCCTCCCAACCTGGTCACGGAGGGCAGATAATTGATATATCTATTAATCACCCACAAGGATTCAGACCCTCTACATTCCTGTTAGTGCAAACTGTTGTTGTGGAAATTACACAGGAAATGTTAGATTGACCTACCTGAAGGATGTGTCTGGATTTTAACTTCAAACACTTAGTCATATAATGTTCAATTATCTTTTTTAAGCTGCCTATCACACAGAAGTGAGGTACTAGGGAACTCATTGCTATTTACTTTTCTCACATCAGGGGGCTGATAGTCAAAAGCTTTCTTAAGCCAGGAGATATTTTCTAATAAATAGAATGAGCCTTAATATGCTCTCTTTTCTTATACTTTTGGGTGCTAAAGTGGCAGAAAAAAAAAAAAGGAGGTTAGAGTTGGTTATTACAGATCCTTCTATCAGAATGTGTAAAACACACTTATACGTTTGAATGGTTTACCAAAGGGAGATGGGATTCTGCACTTCTATAGATAATGATCCACTTGAGTTTGCTTGTTCAGTTTATATGGTTTAAGAGCTACAGTAAGTCCCAGGAGGAAAATTCTCTAATGGTTGTGGCTACTCCAATATCCAGCTAAAAAGAGATTCGATCAATCTTTGAAGGCACCCTCATCAAGTGGTTAAGAGAGGGATGAAGTCCTCCGTTATTCACTTTTTGTTGGGATGTCTTGAAATTATACAAGAGTTGGGTAGTTTCTCTCCACTGCACTTGGAGGAGCGACTCTGGGAACTGGAATAAAGACAAACGAGTGAACAGAGAGTGCACGTTGTGCAAGTGAGAGCAGGGTTTCTAGATTTGATCCACCAATCACTGTTTCTTTAAAAGGTAATATGATTAATGGATCTTTTATTTATTTACATGTGGTGCTGAGTATCGAACCCAGGGCCTCACAAATGCCAGGCAAGCACTCTACCACTGAGTCACAAAACAGAGAAATGAAAGTTGTACCCCATTTGTGTACAATGAATCAGTAAAATAATAATAAAAAAGCAAGACTCTGAACTTAGCGAGACTGACAGCTTGTTTAAATAAGTGTATATAAAAGAAAAGAAAAGAAAAGAAAAGAAAAGAAAATATGATTAAAACTTCATTTGTTCATTAACTCAATTTTAGTGGAGCACTATTTCCAGAGTCCATGAGGATGTCACTCTCTGTGCTAGATACGAGGAACACAAAGACCAGTTTTATTCTTTCATCCCTTTATTCATTCAGTAGCTATTCAGTGAGTCAGAGTCTATTATGTTGCAAGCCCTGGGTCATGGGCTGAGGGTCTAAGAACGATCAGCACAGAGGGTCTTGTCCTGTGGTACATAGTTTAGTATGGAGCTGACATTGAATACACACAAGCACATACACAGTGATAAAACAAATAAAACTACTAATAAATGCCAAGAGGCAAAGCACCAGGGCTCATGAGATGGTACAACCAAGGGAACTAACTTAGACGAGGGGGAAGGGAGACCACAGAGAAAGGACATTTAATCTTGATCTAGTAACTAGCCTGGAAAATAGTTGTGAAGAGTGGTCCCAGGAAAGATGTGTGAGGGTTTTGGAAGTAAGGGAATGCTACAGGAGCTTGAGAAACTGGAAGAGGGTGAACAAACTAGGGGCAGGTGACCCAGGCACCAGCGGCCCCAGGAGCAGCAGAGTTAGCAGCACAGGCTACAGGCCACAGGAAGGACCTCTGAACCCTGCCCCCAGAAGAGGTCCTTGCAGTTTTAAGGCAGAGTGACCAAGCTGTGCTGTTGCTGTTTCAGTCTCTCCTCAAGGAACCCATTGGGGAAATATTTTTAAGTCTTTATAGCAGGAAGACAATAGAATTTCCACGTCTTAACCTGGCCATTCTATTGCCAAAAATTCTTATGTACCAGAAACCAAAACAAAATGCACCGTAAAATGTTTAGGATGGATGAATTACGGCCACTGAAATAGTTGAAGAAAAAAAAATCAATGCTTTTCTTTCCTTCTTCCTATTATGAAAAGCCTACCCACCCACTATCTTTTAGATAAATGACACTTTTCCTATAAAGACTGTTGGAATTTCCTTTTTTGTTTTTTCGGTACTGGAATTGAACCCAGGGTCACTTTACCTCTGAGCCACATCCCCACTCCTTTTTATTTTTATATTTTTTATTTAGAGACAAGGTCTCACCAAGTTTCTGAAGCTGGCCTCAAACTTGAGATCCTCCTGCATCAGCCTCCCAAATCGCTGTGATTACAGGCATGCCCAAACTAGTAATCTAGGAATCTTCACTTTGTTTTCTCACAGGGTACCTAGTCACCAGTTTGGTTGGTACAAATCATGCTCTCACACAGTCCTAAGTTGCTGTTTATCAATCCCTTACTCCCCTGACATACAGTCAAGTGGAGCAGGCAGACAATAAACATTTCAATATTTCATTAACAGGATCATCCCCACTTGTTGAAAACAGAACAGTGGGGTCCACTCCAGCTAGCGTGCCCTTAAGGAAGTGACATTTGAACTGAGGACTGCGTGACAACATCCTTTGAGGTTATCCAGATTCCATTTTTAGAGCAAAATGTGAAGTGCTTTCCATCAGAGTATGAGAGAGGTCATTATTTTAATGGTCACTTTCAAGGCTAGGGGGAAAAGTGTCTGGATTTAAAATCCAGTAAGGAAGAGCAGCAATGAAAGCATTGTGCAGAAAGCATGAGGTGGAGAAGTCGAGTTAGAAGTCCCCTAAACACTGCCTCCCTCCAGAATCCATCTTTCCATGATAAAGTTGGAAACACAAAGGTTAGGGGAATAATAGGCTTCCCCAGAACCAAGTTCACAAACCTGGCCCAGAATAGAGTGGATGGAACATGGCACGACTTCCCAATTCCTGTTCACATCCAAATAATCCTGTGGAACGTTGGACACATCTCTCCTTTTGGTTGCAAATATTCCACGGTTCTCTTGTTTCCTTCGTCCTTTTCACTGTTTTCTTCTATTTTGGGCAATCTTTACCTTGGGTTCACCATATGATTCCCACTTTGTAACTTCATTTCATGCTTCTTACTTTCAGTTTAAGTCAAATGAAAACACAGAAATGAAACCACCATTTATTTAAAGAAGGGCAAGTGTGTGAGCTGTTCCTAATGGGATGGGGGAATGGAGACCGATCTTCCATGTGCAATACTAAATTGTTTTTTGAAGTTCTTGCATATAGATGCTGATTTGGAAGCATATTTTTGAATTTTTTCTTTTGATTTTGCAAGATTAATAAAAGTGAAGTTATCTTGTGTCATGCGGCAATAGGTAGCATTATATAACTAGGAAGGAATGGGTCTGTGTTTGTGGCTTCCCTCTGCCAGTAAGTGGTTGTGCCAACTTGGGACAAACCTTCCTAGTTATTTCCTCATCTGCAGACAAGGAGCCTGGATCATTTCAATGGCTTTCAACCCAATTTTTAGGAGTGAGATCCTCTTAATAAATAAGATACAACACTTCAATTATTAAACAGAATCAAAGTCCTCTGCTCTGCAAGAACTGAGGAAATGTCCTGGAGTTCCCAACCTCCTTCTTTTTTGAAGGCAACCCCTCAGTCACCTCTGAAAAGTCCTACAGAACACAATGTAGAAAGTGCTGGCCTCACTCTTCAATGCTATTTCAATCCTAAAATGATTCAGTGCTTTTGTAAGTGCCAAGAGGACAATAACAGTCTCCAAAATGACACTTCCAACACATACTCAATATTTTGTAGATTTGCTAACTTCTACAAGAAGGTAAACGTTTGGTGATTACTAAGTCCCATCTCTGGTGGCCAAACTTCTTAAAATACTGCTACTCATTCCTTTGTCTTAGCACTGACCAAACCTCAAAGTTAGTTCATGGTGTAATTGAGCTCCACCACCAGCCCCGGCAACAGTAATACCACAACACAGCTAACGTTTATTGAGTTCTTACTAGATTCTAGCAAGCACAGCCTAGGAACTGAACATCAAGCCATTGAATCCTTATAGAACTCCATGAGAAAGCTGCTGTTATTATGAAAAAAGACAACTGAGGTCCAGAGAGGCATGTGACCTTCCAGAGTCCACCATTACTTGGTGCCCAGCCTATAGTCTGGCTCCAGAGCCTGGGCTCTCCAGGGTTATACTGAGCACCCTTCACGACCACTCATTCTCCACTAGGCTTGCTTGGGCTGCCCCTGGTCTCTGAGGCCACTCAACCTTCACACCAGGCTGCTCTGGGATCCTCTCACCCCAGTGCATCTGAAAACCAGTGTGGAGAACCACAAGGTCGCTGATTTCCTAGCTGATGTGCCAATCAGGCTTTGAAAATTTCCATAACTCTCTCTTCTACTGGTTTCTCAGTCTGTTCAATGGCTAAGTACATGGTGCCAGTCCCAGGGCTAAAACCTGGGAACTTGGAACCAGACTCTTGGATTAAAGATCCCACAGCTCTTGCAGCCTCAACCTGGGCCCCTGTAGGGTACCATCCATTTGTTTGCAGTAATTACCCCTCTGCTTCTCCATCTACTGCTTCCCACTGCCACTTCTCCCAAGATGAGGACAGGGTTAAGTATGCTCCACCCTGACCCCTCACTTACCACCTAGCTCATCTTCACTGATAAAACCATCCTTCTGTATTAATCAACTGTCCCCCCAATGTATTATGTGCTCTCAGAAGATGGCAGGTCACGTTATTCTCTATGTACCTAAAGCCTAGGAAAATGATGAGACTCTTCATCAAACACAGTTACTAATGTGGAGTGAGAAAGCATTGAAATTGGAGCCAAGAGTCTTGATTCCTTTCATGTTCTATCCTTGTGGTTCATGGCCTTGTAATGTCCATGTTAATATTGTCACAATGCTGTTTCAAGGCTGAGAGGCCGGGACACTCCAACCCATGAGCATGATACACACTATCAGATGGTCATCCTTTAAAACCTATCTTGATCTTCTAGAAGCATTGATTCTAAGCCTTTGTAAAAAGCAAGGCAATACAAGAGAAGGAGGAGTAACAGCTCATGAATTGTTTGAGGAAATGAATCAAAATCTGCTAAGTTTCACCAACGGTAAGGCTCACCATCACCACGTGACTCCAAAGGCCAGGTGAAGACTTTCTACTCCACCCAGAGGCTGTTTTCTCTTTGAAGTCATGTGCACTGGCATTTTTAGAAAGAAATTAGAGATTATCTGATAGCTTCCATGGGTAAAGGTGTCTCACTCATCATCCTTCTGTACGGGGCAATGTTTTGGTTTTGATTGGTTCTTTCTCTCGGTCACTCTCTTCCTCCCCTTGGGAAATATTTCCCATGCTTCACACCACTACATCTATGGAGGCTTTATCCTTGGTCCATCAGAACAACACCAAAGACAGTCAATCCATTGCTCTTCGTTACCTGATGCTTCTTTAAGAAACAAGAGCAAAGTGTAATCCAGGGTTGGCACTACAATATGTCATCCTGGGAACAACTGGTAAACAAAACTCCAGTCCATTTCTGGGCTTTTAGCAAAACATTGTCATCTTTTCTTCCCCCGACCAGAGTATCCCGAGGACTTCAGGCTGCTCTCTCAGCCCCCTGCCCTCCCTGATGGCTGAAATGGATTCTGAACCAAGGTAAACAGGGCTCCTCCCAGCAGTCTGGAGAGCTCCAGTCTGCAGAAAGCTAATGAAGCCCTTGAAGCAGTATGCTTCTCTTCCACCCACACTTTATTGAAATGCTTTTGAGTCTTATTGTGTTGTAATTACATGCTATAGAAAACTCGACAAACATCTATTTCAAGGATTGGGCCCATGACTCTTACTAAAACATTTCAATTCCATTTTCCTGAGCATATGATCTCTAAATGCATCTGTGAGGGCCCTCCACAAGTATTTCCATTTCACATTTCAGAAAACTTAAAAGTGATGCAGGTTCCTGATTCAGTTGATGATGGATGTAAAGGGACTGCCTTCATGAGCACTGTGGGCTGTTTTTCCTTTCTGTTTTCCCTTTCCTTTCTATAGTTTTAGGCTACAATTTTGATTATATACATATTAGAAAACATAATAAAATAAATAAGCATTTCTCCAGTAATTTGTGTTCTCTTCATTTCCCTTCTGAAAGCAGTTAGTTTAAAGAGAGAGGCTTTATTCATATTTCTTTTTCATTAGAAACTTTTGGGTCTAGCTTAAGGTACAGTTCCCAACCCTGGGACAAGTATTTTCCTATAAAAATTTAATTTTGGCTTTCAAGTTCTGGCATTATTTTTTTCACATGATATGGAGTACAATCAGATTTTTGTCCCCATGTAGAAAACCAGCTTCCCCAGCACCCTTCATTGGATGATTTTCCTTTCCCTGGCATTCCCAGGGTTCCCTGCAGCAGAGAGCAGCTCTTCCTAAGAGTAGGGGTTGACTTCTGAGTCCTCTTTTCTGTTTCATTAGTCGATGTGTTTATTTTTATGCAAATACCACCACATTGCCTGATTATTACAGCTTTCTGATTTCTTAACTTAAGGTTTTTTGTTTGTTTGTTTTTGTTTTTGTCTACCCAGTCTCCTCAACCTTTGTTTTAGTCTTGGGAGCATGTGGCTGTATTTGGTTGTCAACCTTTTTCATATAAATTTTAGAATGAACTTGGGATTTTGATTGGAAGTGCAGTAAAACTTCTAGATCGATTTATGGAGAATGGATACATTTTCAGCAATGAATCTTCCTAGTCACAAATAGAGTATAGATTTCTTTTCAATGCTTTATAAATTTAGTGACTTTTGATAGAGGTGTGTAATTTTTTTCTATAGAGATCTTTTAGTTTCTTTATTAATCATTTCAAAATACACTATAGTTTGGGTTGCAACTATAAAGTATACGTGTAGTATGAAAATCATGTTTTGTATTTGTTGCTGGTGTAAATAGATTTGATTTTTATTTATTGATTAACTTAACCTTCTTTTAACCATTTTTGTGGGGTCTGATATCAGAAAAATAAAAAGAAGTAATTTCTTATTAAAGAATGTCTTAAACAGGATATGTTAATTCTGTCTGAATTGCTCATATTTAATAAAACTAGAATTTAAAAACTTATTGCTGCTGCTACTCGTAAATGGAAAATAATCCCATAGGATTTCTATCTCATGACTAAACAATACAAAAACAGAGCAGCATGGAGTGTAAAAATGGCTTCCTCTGGGCAAAATACATAGGAATCATCCTATTCCAAACAAAACACATTCCAGCCAGGAAGAAGGATTCTTTAGAAGCTCCATATGATGGTTCAGACTCCTTCCAAAGACAGACACATTGTGCTCATGATCGGTTTCAGCTTGCACCCTTTGTTAGCTGTTAGTAACAACTGGGTCTAGTGCAGATTTCAGGTTCACGTGGGACTGTTCTGACACTCAGCTCCTCACGGGACTGCTGAACACAAAGCAGATGAATACTGGGGCTAATGTTTCAGAAGGAATTAAAAACACTGAAGAAATGATCACAGCATTTCAAAGAGCTGGTTGCACATTTCAGAAATGGAAAACTTAGATACCATCAAGTAACAGAAAGAACAAGAGCTGTTTTAGAAATATATTTCATAAAAAGGGGGAGAAATTCAGAATAAAGACTGAATTATATAAGACCTCACAACAAATAGAACAGCACAGTGAGAATAGACAGATGAAGAGATTTAAGAGAAAGTTTTATAGAAGGTAGTTAAGGGTGTGTGTGTAAACGTGCCCCTGAAGAAGGAAATCAAAGCCATGCAGCAAAAGCAATTGTTTAAGAATATAAATCAGGAGAATCAAGAAGTAAAAGATTTCAACCTACACATTCAAAAACCACGTCATGTACCTGGAGGACCTGGCCAAAAATGGTCAAAGGAGAAGCACATTTTAATAAAATTATTGCCATTTAAGCAAAAAACAAAAAACAAAAAGACCAAATCATTAATAAGGGAAATAAAATCAAACTTCCATCCAACTTCTTGACACAGCAATGCTTTATACTACAAAACCATTTTCAAATATTTGAGGAGAACTGTGAGCCAAAGCTTCTGCATGCAGGCAAGTTTCAGCACAAAGGGAGAGAAAGACAAATAGGAATGTCATTAAACCAGACAGGAAAAGTGTTCTCATGAGCATTTCCTGGAGAATCTACAAGAAAGAAGTTCCAAACCACCAAAAAGATTGGAGAACCATCACCATGTGGTCTGAGGGTGGGCATTAAGTATATTTAATGACAGAACTGATGTTAAAAATGAGCTTTGAGGTGGTAGAAAAGAGCACAAAGCATAATAAGCTCTGGTGATCCGTAAAAATAAGTGATAAAAGTGGAGAAAATAGTCATGGAAATTGTTATCAGCTTACAATTATCTCACAGGTATTAGCTGGAAGTAAATTAATATCATTAATCCTGACAAACCACAAAGTAGAAGCTTAAGTATGTTTAAGACGATAATGCTGAACACTGGCAATACCAGTGGAGTGGCCAACACTGGAAGGTGGATGGGAGACGTTAAGTCACTAGCTGACTTCATTATTGCTCACAGGAGGAAATGAACAGTTTCTAAAGGAAGATCCCATAGGCATTTATAAATCTAACAATGAGAACAAAAACCCGAAGAAATGCAGTAAATCAATTAATCAATAGCCAAGAAGTGGAACCTTTAGTATATGGGAAATAGAACTTGAACCCAACACAATGCTGGAATCAATAATATAAATCGGCTTCACTCACATATTAAAACTATTCTCAGATTGGCCAGTAAATTAAAATACAACTGTAGTCTATATAGAGACCTAAAGCAAAGTTGTTCTGATGTTCAGAATAAAGAATGAGGAGAGATCTATGAAGTTAGCCAAAATAAAAAGGAACAGGGTAGGCTCGGGCTGTAATTCAGGGGCAGAGTACTTGCCTAGCACATGTGAGGCACTGGGTTCGATCCTTAGCACCAAATAAAAATAAAATAAATAAAATAAAGGCATGCTGTCCATCTACAACTACAAAAAAATTTTTTTAAAAAGGATCTTGATATTAAGCAGGGTAAAATTCAATCCCACAAAATAATTGAATGAATCAAAAACTTTAGATTCAAAAACTATAATGCATAACAGATATAAAGCAAATGTAAGTATTTATGAAGCATGCACCAGATTTGAAGTTTTCATTAAGCAGAAATGACAGATTATAAGAAGATAAATAGACACAGGCAGATAATATTTTACCATCGAACCCAATGATTAAATAAAAATGCATTTCAAATATCTATGGGACATTTAGAAAAGTTGAAATTATATGAAGCTACAAAAGCCACCTTAATAAGTTACCAAAGAATCAAAATACAAGCAGTAGTCTTTGATTCCAAGGAAAGTAGTATTTATTAAACACAAAACAAAAAATGTCCTTCCAACCTAGAAATTAAACTATTTGTTGAAAAACTATTGAATAAAAGAAAGAATAAAATACAAATGGAGGAATTTGGTGTAATGTTGATGAAGGTAAATATGTATCGGAACACAGCTAAAGCAGCAGTTTGAGAAAATTTAGAGCATTAATATCCTATATTATGAAATGTAAAGAAGTGAATTAAAGATCAATTTAAAAAGCTAAAGAAAAAAACTGAAAGCAGAAAGGACTTAATAAAGCTATGAGTATAATTTGATGAGTTAGGAAGCAGAAAACTAGAACTAATAAGAAACAAACTTAAGCTAGTTCTTTGGGGTAAAGAATGAACAAAATAGAGAAATCACCAGCTGATCTAAGTTTTCTAGAAGCAGCATAAATGCAAAAAATGAATTATAGGTTGAGATAACCATCCACCCAGAGGAAATTTTTTAACATCATCAAGAATCATTTGTCCAACTCAATACAATAAATTTGAAAACACACGTGAAATAATTTTATCAGAAGATTCTGTCTGTCTATCTATCTATCTATCTATCTATCTATCTATCTATCTATCTATCTATCACCTGACCATGGAAAGGATAGAAAATCTAAAGAGATCAATTACAATTAAAAAAACCTAAAGTTTCCAGAGACATTCCCTATTAAAAAGGCACCAGGTTCAGATGATTTCAAATGGGAATCCACCAGTGTTTTTAAAGTTAAAAGAGCAAATAATCCCAATACTACTTAACACTTTCTACAGCATCAAAAATGAAACATAAAATTCAATATTTTTAATGCAAGTGAACATGGATAACAAAAACTCTTTAAGACTACATAAAGAAAAAATTTCAATCCCAGTGTGGTGGTGCACATCTGTAAATCCAACAACCTGGGAGGCCGAGGCAGGAGAACTGTAATTTCTAGGCCAGCCTGGTCAACTTAGTAAGATCCTGTCTCAAAATTAAAGGTGGGGATGTAGCTCACTGGGTTCAACCCCCAGTATTGAAAAAAATTATTTCACCCAGACTTTGTCTAAATTTTGATGCAATCATCTTTTTTCCTAATAAAACCACTTAACAATACAGAAATGCCTGAAAACTTTTGTAACATGAATATATATGAATAAAGAAATGTTGTCCACAATTAATACCACTTTTACAAGATATTAGACATTAAGTATAAATAATATAAATAATAAAAGATTATTTGATACAATTGGACTAGGAAAAAAATTTGGATACTTTGAAGTATGAAGGAAAAGGTAAAAGAATTTCTATTTGCAGATATATGACTGTATACTAGTAAATCCCACAGAATTTAATGAAAACTAAATACTCTGAGCAGAGGACTAAATACTCTGAGAATTTAGTAAAATAGTAGTCTATAACAATAACATGCAAAAGTCACTTATCAACCAACACAGAGGATCCAGTTAAGAGAAGAATGGGAGAAGCTCCAATTCATGATCTTCATATACTACATAGTGTATGTACACAGTATATATTATAAATATCACATTTTTGTATTTTACATATTGAAGCTATATGTATGAAATAGGCAAAGTCTTATATGCAAAATACTTGTGAGAATACTTAAAATACTTATGAAAGACACCCAAAAAGATTCAACAATGAAAAGGCACAACTTGTTCTTGGATAGGAAGATTCCACATCATATAGATGTCAATCCTCCCTAAGCTAATTTATATTTACCACAATCCCAATAAAATTATCCACAAATTTTCTTATAGGGCTAGCAAGTTAATTTTAAAGGTCAAATGGAAAAATAAACAGAATTGCCTGCTAAACTCTGAAAAAAAAAATCAAAGGGCAATATTGGAGGGATAGTACAGTTAGATTTAAAACCATTTGGAGCTTCTATAAATAAAGCTATGTGCTATCGATTTTTAGGTAAACAAACGTTAGCAGATAATTAAAATTTCAGAAAAAGACTTAAGTATATAGAGAAATTTAATGTGTAATGAGGGATTCATCTCAAATCACTTGAGAAAATATTGACTTTTTAATAAAGGTGTTGGGACAACTGAATATCCATTTGGAAACATATGAAAGTCGATCTTTATTTCACACTGCAAATCAGGAAAAATTGGTTTAAAAAGCTCCCCTTGATGCTGCAGCTGTCAAAACCAGAGGCCCCCTGCTTCCTTCACTGCCAAACATCTCAATGAGCAGGCTCACACTTCCTTTCTTTAATGGTGCCTACCCATTTTCTCTTTCATATATCAATACAAAGTACTTCCATTTAATACATTATATTGCTTTTTCCTCCTGTACCTTTACTAAATATGTTCCCTTAAGGAACAATGGTCCCCTAATTGATCAATACTCAAACCCCACCCCTTCCCACCTCTTTGCTATTTGGCCTAGGGCACCATCTCTTCCTTTTGAAAGACACCCCCTCCCCACCTTGGAATCAGGGATTTTTTACTTCTAATTCTCAAACAACTTTTTGTTTACCCCAGGCTGGAATTCTCTTCTACCTAAAATCCCTGAAAGTAAGTCTTTCAGGAAATCGTCCCTCACTCTTCTAGACTCTGCTGTCTCACCTAGCTGTCAATCTTTTGCATACCTGGAACCAAGGAGATAACTTCCCAAACCTTTATCTCCAGTAACCTCTCCTCGGAGCTCCAACCTTCTGCTGGGCATCACCTTGGGGACATCCTCCCTGCACTTTGAACCCACAGTCTCGGAAAAAAAATTCCTCCGATTTCCCTAACAACCACTTGTCTTCCTAATCTAACACTGCATAGCATCCTTCCCTTCAGATAAAAATCTGGACATCTGGTCAGCATTGCATAAAGTGCTCTCGAAGGTTCTGCTTTCCCAAGAGGCACACCTGAACCTATTCATAGGATCAATCACACACACCAGTTAAGCTTGTCTTGACCAAACTTGCACATTGACATCCCTGCTTTGTCCAGTGATCCAGCCTAGAAATCTAGGATCCAGAGTGCCTGGTGTAAGGAGCATGCAGTAACTAACCTTCCCTTAACAACTTAACATGCTTGTGGCATCCTTTTTTCCAGTGATGAAGTTAGGCTGGATCTTACTTTGCACCAGTGGAGAATGGCAAATAGGCAAGCAGGTTACTAAACTGGTTTTCTGCGGTGATGTAAAAGAAGGCACTGAATATTTCTAACATCTCTTTTCTACTTGATAAAATGAATATACAGGGAAAAACGACAAATGTGAATACTAAAAGACTTAATAAATGTCTCTAAAAGCATCACAAAAGAAAATTCATCTCTATCCTTTGCATAAGAAGCCCACAGGGGGAAGTCAATAATACCAGAGTAGAAACTGGAACATAATTATAGACCACAAGGACATGTAACCATGACACTAATAATAAAGACTATTTCAACTTTTAACAAGAAATAGACATTCTAACTCCAGTTACTTTGAAGCCAAACATTCATCCACTCATAAAATTAAGAGCTGCTGTCACAGAAAAACATCAAAGCAGTGGCCATCCTTAGCATATGTAATATTTCAAAGATGTATATGCATGTATTATATATGTGTGTGTTTATGAAGTGACTCGATTACCCCTGCATAGTGTGTGATTTACACAGTATTAGTTTAATATTAATGTTTATTTTAAAATAGTATACTTATATTAATGCTTATTTTAAAATAGTATACTTATAGGCAGGACTAATGTGTAATGAGCATGATTATGCTAAATATTCCCCATGGGATTATCAAGAATGTATCAGTGTATCAATGCAAGCACAAACCAGGGGTTGGTTTGCACTCAGAAACCATAGCCATTAGAAAGTGGTAAAGGGAGACAACCAGAATGAATGAGATGCATGTGGCAGGGCTTGCTTTCCCCCACATTCATTTACATACCAATGTTAATCTACTACTGACAGTAAATTCCCTGAGGGCAGGTCTGCCTCCCATCTCCATTTTGATATCCTTTAGCATCATGCTGAACCCTATGGAGATGCTGGTGCTCAATGAACACCTAATGGGTTGGACTAAACTGAGTTCTAACCACCACAGACTTATAAGTGGCCCTCTCCCCTTCTAGAGGGATTTTAACAGCTCATTAAACCACATGAGAGTGGTGGCCCTGGAGTGTGGCCCAGTGGAAGGAAGCTCGCCCAGTACGCAGAAGTCCTGAGTTCCATCCCCAGCATGGCATGGCACACACAGAAAGGATCTCTCCACTGTACACATGAAGAGGTATCTGTAATAAAAGCAGCTATGCAGCAGGAAGGCAAAGGACTTGATTATCCCTGTACAGAATCTGTGATTTCAAAAACATGCATATATTTAAAAATTAACTCTCAAAAGACTGTTTTGATTATGCTTAATCAATTCAGCTGATATTTAATTGCTAATAATGAGTGGCAAATAAAAAATAAAGCAGTGTATAAAAATGTAAGAAAAGTCAAATTAACCTCCTACACAGGATTAATTCTTGAGTTGGAATTAGGCCTTTTCCACTGCAGCAATTTTAGGTTGAGTGGATCCTTACTGTTTACAGGCTTAATTCTCTTAAGGATTTAAAGATTTGTGGCTTAGCAAATTTTATAATGTGGTTGTTTTGTTTTTAAGGAGAAACCTTGTATTGAATATTTTATTTTCTACCTTTTTCCAATATAACCCTTCCAAGTACTGTCATGATTGATGATCTTGTTGATCAAGTTGACTTTTCCTGAAATACCAATATGAGTATATGTGTGTCTCCGTGTTTAATATCTTTATTGAGATATGTTCGTGTCTTAAAAATGATGCATTGAAAGTGTATAAATTCAACTGGTTTTTTAGTCGAATAGATATTTTGATTCATCTTCAATCAGAAGTACCAGTAATAATGGAAGTTGAGCTAATTTCTCCCTTCTCTTGACCTCAATATTTCTCCTGTGCAGTTTACAGTTTCATATTCCCAGAATCTGTCAAGGCATTAAACCAGAGTTTTAGGAATCAATCAACTGGCACCAGCTGCTGAGTGATAAAGGGTTCAGAAACACAATCTACAGATCCAGGATCAAATCCATAGGTCTCTCCTACCTATGCTCCTACACACTGAATGAACTGTAATGTAGAAGATAACCCAGAACAGAACTGCACTCATTCATGAAGCTCAATGAACTTTGGCTTCCTCTCTTTTCCTTTTGCACCAGTTCCTAAGATGGACAGGAGGAAGGTTATGAAAGGTTAAAAATATTTTAAATTGACAAATGATAATTGTATGTCTTTATAGGTGTGCCGTGATCTCTTGGTACATTGCTAATGACACTCAGGTCTGAATGGGGAAAAAGGCAATCAATGCAAACCACACAGCACTCCTGGCACACACGGGGAATTTGGCAAAGCTCCTGACTTCACGGAACTGCCTCCTGCCCAAGGCTGGCTTTGCTGACAGGTGGATTGCTCACTGCACACCCCACCACCCACTCCCCCTACTACCCACCGGGTGAGGTCTCTCTTCAGCCCAGCACACACTTTCTCGAGGGGCAATTTTAAAAAGGGAACATAAAGGGAGATATTCCCTTCTTACCCCCAAAACACATGTGGATGGATTACATTCTGAATTCATTAACAAGTTATTCAGAACTTTATATTTTTATTCTTCCAAGTAAAAAATCTGCAAAGAATTAATGAAACTTTATATGATGGGGGGAGAAAATAAAATTATTGCTGGAAGCATTATTTTTTTATAGTTGTCACTGCATGTTTTTATTTGCATGTTTTTCTGAAATATTTACAATAAACAACCTAAAATAAGAATGTTCTTGTTTCTAGAAAATGACTTTTTTCAGTTTAAAATGAATTTATCATCAGAAAATAGTGTGCTCTTTAGTAGAAGAGGCAAAATTTTCTCTCTAGTATAGCAACCTGTTTTTCTCCTTATGGAAGAGAACTGATTCCTATTTCATGCCTACCAGTTAAAGAACTTCTGTTGTCCAGTACTATTTCCTGCAGGCAGAGCCTCCTGATGGTAGAACAGTGGAAGGAGCTACATCAACAACTCTCTAGCCAGAGGCTTGGTCGAGGCAATATTCTGTTTGTCGAATTAGTCTCTGCTTTTCAAATACATGAATCATTTTTCTTTTTTTCTTTTTTTTTAAGAGTGAATAAGAATCAAAAGAGAGTGCTTTGGCTTCACTGAGAAATCCACAAATATTTCTCAGAATTCGTTAGCACGGACGGCACCAGCAAAACAGCATTAGCCAGCCCTTGATGGCTGGACAGTCCTACTGAACAGGCCATTTCCATTGCTTCCTCTAACATCCTATCTGCCTTCGGGAGATAGTAAACTTCATTCCTGCAAAAGCGAAGAGACCCCACAAGGAATGATTCATGATGAGTGCCTTCACTCCAGTTCTTGGTCTGTATTTTTCTAGTACAAGCACTCAAGCAGGACTTAAATGAAGAGGTCCATTCCTAGGAGACTCAGAGGGCATATTTTGTGTTTTCTAGTGCCAAACACACGCCAAAGGATTAGGTGCTAGAATGGAAATGAGTTTGCTCCATGTCCTGATTACTTTCACAGGCATTCTTATTATCTTTAACTTTCCTCTTCTAAAGTACAGAGAGAGAGAGAGAGAGAGAGAGAGTGCCTAAAAGAAATTACTGGGTTCTTTATTTACATCTTATTACAACCTTTATTTCTTGGTTTTCAGAGGCAGAGGTGACAACGACGTTAAGAGATTGGACTCACTGCTGCAGAATAGAGGAAAGAACTGGCAATTGAGGACAGGCTAAGCTGGGCAAGGATAAAATTAGCCTAAAAGCATATGACTACCAGGAAAGTTATAAACGACCAGAATCAAGATATCCTGAGTTGTCATCAGGGAGTAAATCAAGCCATAACTTTTCTAATGGAAACAAGATAGCAGGGGATGGCAATCCAGTAGGTTTTATATTCCTATATTCACCAACCTCCCACTTGCCAATCAAACGTTGGAGTAATTACAAAAGGTTGGGGTGCATTCTACCCTCCAGATGGCTTTGTAAGACACAAATGCCTGGATTCACGAAGATTTGAGAAAACAGGGCATCGTTACTAATTAATCACAGATAAAACTCTGTCTTCAGTTAGCAGCGTTGGTGACCCTAGTGTTTAAAGGCTACTTGTGACTTCGGGCTTGATCTTTCCCATTTCTATGCAAATGAAAACAGCCCCAAGAGATAGCCAGCCTCAGCTGACCTTTCCAAAGTGGCATCAAAGCCAGAGATGGAACAAAATGTGGGTCCCAGCTCTCCCTCAGCCTCTGAGCTTTGAAAATTATGGATGTCTCTATTTTGTTACTAAAAAACATTTACCTTGTACAGTGTGACGGGAAAAGAGCAATGGGAAGATAGAGGGGACTTATGCTAATCAGAGGGTCCAGGGCTATCAGAGGGGTTGGAAGCCTGCAGAACAAAGTCATGTGACCCCTGTTCTCAGCTACCACTCAAAAGCCATCCTCCAAACGTATAGAATTTCAGATGGACTGCTGGTCAAAATACTTTTTTTTTTAAACTGTTTACCTATCAATGTCATCAAAAGCAGTTACCTTCAAACACTAAGAAGTTAATTTATATTACATTAAAATTTAATAATATTTATGTGCATGTTAATGATTAGAAGACTACAGAATTTTTTATATTCTAGATCATATTTTATTGCTTATATTTTACAAGATTTATATATATTATTTATATTTAACTATACATTTATATTTATACATTTTAACCATCATTAACATGCACCTAAAATAATATTCCTTTTTTCTGTTTTTTTTTTTTCAATCCTACTGGGGATTGAACCCAGGGGCACTTAACCACTGAGCTACATCCCCATCCCATTTTATGTTTTATTTTGAGACAGGGTCCAGCTAAGTTGCCCAGGCTACCCTTGAACTTGTGATCCTTCTGTCTCAGCGAATCTAATCACTGGGATTGCAGGTATGCACCACCATCCCTAGTCCTCACTATTCTTAAAGAATTTTACTTAAGAATTTTACCTTAAGAATTTTACTTCATAATGAGGCCGGTTATGGGAAAACAAAATCCTTTGCTCATTCTCATTTGGAATTTAAATGTTGCACGATAGGGCTGTGGAATCTAAGCAGAAGTATAGTCACCAGCCAAATGCACTTACAAATTAAGAAAGTCCTTCCATAACTGATGGATTCTTATTCTGCAAAGTTTGTAAAGGAATAAGTCAGGAATTGATGGGTAATGATAAACAACAAGAAAGTGAGTTTGATGACAACAGCTGACATGGTTATCAGAGGATGTGGGTCCTCCTTCTGATTCTGCCACAAGCTATCTGGTTGACCTTGGTCTGTTTCATTAGCAAATATTTATCGGAGACCATGGAACACTCTGTGTGTTGGAGGTGACACAAAGATGGATGAGATTTGGTTCTGGACCATGAAAAGTTTATGAGCTGGTAAGGAAGATAAGAAACACAACCAGAGCTAACATCTGGCTGGATGAGGGAAGTACAAATCAAACACATGAAATTTTAAACAGAGGAAAGGCTAATTTCTGTCTGAAGAGAAGAGTTTGAAGGAAGGTTTTATGAAAAAGTTGACTTATTTCATTTGAAATATGTGTAATGGAATTGATAAGTGTCTGACATGAAACTAAAGGAGGAGGGTCTTTCAGAAGCAGTGGAAGAAAAACTTGAGTGGGTGAAGTTATGTTCACAGCTCTCAGGCCAAGTTCAGCCACCAGATGTCTTGAGCCTGGGCAAGGTCACCTAATCCCCAGCACTCCTCTTTGGACACTCACCCACTTGTCTTCTTCATTTACATCATCTGACAGGCTCTTCAGACATTTGGATTTTTGACATTTGTAATAAAGACTCAGAATCATTGAGATAAGAAGCCTACACAGTTCTTCCAAAAGAATTAAGAGAGCCAACAGCAGCTGAGTCTAGAAGCTTCATGATTCCAGCTTTGCTTTGGGAAGTAGTTTCTGGTGTCAGTGTTGTGGAGAAAAGGAGGGGTGCCAAGGAAGAGAGACAAGAAGGTAAGTCATCTGGAGACGAGACCACCAGGACCTATGCTGGGGCAATGGAATGGAGACCAAGGGGAGCTCTGGATTCTGAAGTGGTTCGGAAGAATCTATGCTGGTTAACTGGGTAATCTCATGAAAGAGGAAGTGGAATCCATCCTTCATTTAAACTTTGTAGCTCCAAGGTCTAGGTGAATATTGAAGTCACTAAGAGGGGAAAAAGAAAGGAACAGACTTGAAGGAAGATCAGGTCTTCATTTGGAGATGTGATGAGTCTGAAGGGCTTGTAGGACGTTGAAGTAGGCATGTCTAGCTATGGTTCTCAACCAGGTTCACAATAAATTGGTCTCTGCTCACCCCCATCACACACAGGAGAGTTATGGAAATGTGTGGAGATGGTGTTGGCTGCCATAAGTGGGAGGGATGCTACTGGCAACTAGCAGTAGAGTCCAGGGCTACTGTAAATATTCTAAAATGCACAATTTCTGGCCCCCAAGAGAGAAGGACCCTGCCCATCATCAGTGCAGAGGTTGAGAAATCATGGTCTAGAGGTAGTAAAATCTTCTAACCTGGATTTTCAGAAAATAGACTAGATACAGATGAGAACTTTGAGCCACTCACCCTTCTGAAGGAGATAGAAGTAGAGTGTGTAGGAAAAAAAGACAGGGAACTGATCAAATCCTAGGCAGTATCGCCTCACTGAGGCACTGCCATTTGCCCTTTTATATTCAAAATGCAATGATTTTGTGACTATTCTCAGCATGTGTGAACCTAAAAAGATAGATATAAATGAGGATTGAAATCATTGAGCAGATCAGTTCAGTCATGAATGTAAAGACACACTCTGGGCTGTAGGAGGGAAATATATGTGGTCTAAGATTTTCATCTGCAAATTTGGTATAATTTGGTCATAGAGTCACACTACTGTAGGGCAAGAAATTTAAAACAAAAAAGGAGACAGCTGAAAAAGAAAGAAGGAAAGAAGATAGTAAAAGAAAAAAGGAGAAGTGAAATAGGAAGGGAAATGATAGGACCAGGAAAACAGAAGGAAAAGAGAGGAGAGGAGAGGAGAGGAGAGGAGAGGAGAGAAGTGGAGCCTAGGGTGTAAAGACATCCTCTAAAGTCTGCGAGAATACATATGAAACTATGCATACAGTTCCAAGGAACAAGACTATTGGCCATTCTTTAAAAGTTTGTGAAACTCTGATACCAGAATATAGTCCACGGACAGCAAAATACTTCTTGATTGGTATCATCAATGCTTTTCAGAAGTTGAATTCACACAACATAACAAAACAATATCTTGCACGATATTCTCACACTTAAATTTTGCCATAACTCCACTCCAGTGGACTTGGTGGATAGGAGGAACCCCAGAGCAGGGCGGATCCTGGAGAGGTAGTATAGGTCTCCAAAGCAAATGAAGGATAAGTTTGCAACAAACAAGAAGATGGTCCTTTCTCATTCAAATTATCCTGTAAAGTTGAAAGACAAGGTGCACCTGGAAACAGAAAGCTAAAGCAGCTGACCACAGGGGCCATCATTGAACAGCAAAGAAGTGCCTAGGACAGGGGGCACTAGAATGTGCCAGAGCCAGGGAGACCTTGAGTTCAAGTCCCAGCCCACCATCCACTGGCTCTGCAGACTGCAGGAAGTGGGATGTCCCTGAGCCTGGACTTCCTTTCTGGAAAAACATGGATGATAATCCCCTGCCTCCTAGGAGCTCTGTGACGATTGGCTGAGATAACGAATGTAGAGGGCTGAGCACAGCAGCTGGGACAGGGTGGTGACTGTCCGCAGCTGCTGCTGTTGAATGACATATAAATCCCATTACTCTAATCAATGACTGAAAGAAAAAAAGAGTAGGTCCCACGTTCCAAGGCAACTTAAGTATAATACATTAGAGAAGATAAAGCATTTGA
Source organism: Glaucomys volans (assembly GCA_020662805.1). NCBI lineage: Eukaryota > Metazoa > Chordata > Mammalia > Rodentia > Sciuridae > Glaucomys > Glaucomys volans. Next base: position 235,323 of record JAJEJO010001843.1, on the reverse strand, counting down.
AAACCAAAATGAATTTGTGGAACTGGAAGTGGCCTTCAGAACTCTCTTATCAAATTTCCTCATTTCATTGATAGGAAAATTGGAGAAGGAAATTAAAAGGCTATTGTGGGTTGAATGTCCATGCTCCAAAAAAGGTCTTAATTAAAGGGAGGCTATTCATCATACATACAAAATATGTATTTTTTTGCACATATAATGGAAGATGAAGGTGGAGCTAGAAATTTAGTTTATATTTCTGTGTGTATATTAGAAATAACATAGTTCCTCTGAGGAGTTGTCTAGCACAGCGTTATCCTTAGCTTTCTATGAACTTGACTGACCTGTATCACCCAGATCTACCTATTTGTAAATGGATCCAATACAGCTTTCAAATCTTCATGGAATATGGGATAAACTAACTTCAAGAATAAACCAGTAAAATAAAGGATGAGCTTCTCCTAAGACAGAACCAAGTCACTCACCTGTCCAGGAGCAAGTTGGGAGCAAACAGGAGCTTCCCTGGGTGCTCCATGGAGCGCCAGACAAGACCAATCATTAGGATCTCCAGCCAGGCACACTCCAGAAGATGGACCTGATCGTGGAGGTTCAAATCCCCAAAGCCTGAAACATTACAAGAAAGAAATAAACCCTGCTGAGTTAAAATGAAAAGCATTCATCACTGGTAAAATTAATGCAACGAGGGATTTAAAACATTCAGGTGTATTTTCTATTAGGTAGAATAGAGTGTAATAGAGGCACATTTTATAGGAAAGTTAAGTATTTTTTAAACCTAGCACTATCAATAAATTCCATTATGGTTTTAAGTTTCTTAATGACTGAGTGTCACATCTATAGAAATACATCAACTGTGCAACCCACTTAACTTTCTAGAAAGGTCTGTACTTAATGATAAAACTTGAAAGATTTCTACTTAAGACATTTTTAATAGCCCTATTTGGCTATTCATTTGTGCTTCATGGAAAATATTAAGGTGCAAGAAATTTAAATTACTTGTTGTATACCAAACAGAAATTGGCACTCGGGTAGGACCAAAGTCACTAAAAGTCTATTTTTTTCTTCATATCTAAGCTATGATTTTTTCACAATGTGTCAAAAACTAATGAAATAACATGTGAACAAGACACTTGGGAGAATGAGACAAATGATTAAAAATATTATGATTACTTCTGGTAAAAAGAAAACATTAAAATGTGCCTTTTTTCAAATTGTTGATTAGGATATTGAAGCTTTTTCCAATCACTAATGACAAATGCTGGATGCCTAATAATAATGAGGAGGAGGAGGAGGAGGAGGAGGAGGAGGAGGAGGAGGAGGAGCAAAGAGAAGAAATAGGAGGGAAGAAGATGAAGACGAAGAGAAAGACCACTTTAGGAGTGGCCTTACAGCACCTCACAGTTAGAGGGAGTGCTACGTGAGTCCTGTACTCGGTTCTTCATCTTTATTAATAGGGTAGCCTGCAGAGGTGGGAAGTGACAGCCCTATTTTCAAGATAAGAAAACAAACTCAGAGCTCTGTTATAGGCAGAGATGGGAGTACATCTCCAGGACCTGTGCCCTTGACCACAAGTAACATGACTTCTTCTGGGCTTTCCTTAATTATAGAATTTGGATTGAATGACCAAGTAAATCTAACCATACACATAAGAATACATCAGTGACAGGGACATTCCGTGAAGAAGGTGTCCATAAAGTTTGCTGCTGCTCAAATCAGTCCCCCGTTCTTTTGTCCAGGGGCACAGTGCATTTCCTCCCTCTTCCTTCTTACCCTCAACTCTGTTCCCTCTTATCCATGAGAATGGCGATATGAATCTTTTTTTTTCATGTTCTATTCTTTGTTTTTTCTTGCTATTGCTACACTTTAATTAACAATTTATTATTGTATTAGTTGAAAAGCCAAAATGAGTTGATTTCCTTAAATAGTCAAGTGTAAATTGTCTGTCTAATGGGTATTTCTTCTAGGGTCTTGGAGTTATCCACAGTCAGCATTAATAATTAGCTCAGCATTTCTACATGTGTGGGCATTGTATTTCACTTAATCCTTATCATCAAATAAGTGACATCCACATACAGAAATTTAAGCCCGAAACAAAGCTCAGAGCCCCTGTCCCCTTTCTTGCCATCATCTCATCATCAAACCTCCTGGGTTAGTCTTCTTCTTTCCATTCCTACAGTTAACAAACAAAGTCAATTCCTAATCACCTCTTACCTTTTTGTCTAACTTCTCTGTTACTTTAAGACTTAATCATGGTGTTGCTTGTAAGAATAGTTGATTCTCTGTGGAGTGGGTTATCCAATAAATGAGTATACATTTATCCTCTCATTGAACATGTGGATTGTTTCCAGATTTGGTTTATTACAAGGAAAACTTGTTAGGAGCAATTTATGTATCAGTTTTGGTGTGGGTATATGCTTCCCTTGCTCTTGGTTAGATGTGTGCAGTGCATCTTAGAAAGTGCCATACAGTTTTCAAAAGTGGGTTAGATTTACTTCAAAAGTGGGTTGTACTACTTTATGTACGCACCAGCAATAAATGAGAACAGCAGGTGTTCCACAACCTTGCCCATATTTGGTGTGATCTGTCCTTTTCATTTTAGACCTTCTAATAGAGCTATTAGACACTCTGACATTGTGGTTCAATTTGCATTTTCCTAATCATATTGAGCACCTTTTCACACGTTGTCTACCAGACCATTTTGTTACACTGTATTCAAGTCCATTACTCATGTATCTGTAAGTCCCACTAGACTATGTACTCAATAGAGCCACAAAATGCATGATCTATCAAAGCCCGCTATTTTAAAGTTCAAATTTATTGTACCTTCCAGAACATCACACAGCCATTCCAGGGCTCATGATAGCATAGCTTTGTCAGAGCAGGTATCTTTCCATTGGAAAGAATGGATTCCACTCAGGTAACACAGGACTGGCATCTGGAGAAATGAGGAAATGGGTGGCTTTGTTCGTAAGAAAATCTTGAAGACTAAAAAGCAATGATTTGGTTTCAGACTTAAGGACCAGCCTTGCTCTGGGGGAGACACCACCTGGCTCAGCAGTAAATGCTCCTCTTTTGTCTGGTCTAACAGGAAGAACCAAGCCCAGGGGCAGAACATAAAATGAAAGCCCTAATATGTCCTTCAACTTGCTGGATGAAGTCTCCTAATAATAACATAAATCTACACTATAAATTAAACTCTCTTTCAGAAATGTTAACATTTAAAGCGAGCCTTTTTTTTCTTATGACAGTCACTATTTTGTGTACACAAAATTGGCATCACGTGATGTGCTCACTCATGAAGAACTTACCCTGCATTATTGAATTCCTTACATAAACCTCAGAAAGTTATAAAGGATGGGATTGGGGACTGTCTCCCAAGTTCTCAGAACTGCAGTTGGTCATGTAACCAATCAACTTGGGAAAACCAAAGGCCTGCTCTCTGATGGCAACTTTACATTTAAATGGGAATCACACATTTTAATTCTCCCTTTAAAATTCCAGTGCTGTTTAGGTGTGACAGTTTTAGCGGTCTCTTGGGAGTCAATCTACCCCTAACCATTTGTACCATCTAAGTATGGTGATTATGAAATGGGTCTGAGGGATGTCTGTTAGTAATAGTCTTCAATGGAAGGCCAGCAGGATCTCTAGGTCTCTCTATTGAAATGTTGTAGACCTCTCAAAAGAGTCTATTTAATTATCTTTCCCAGCTGTGCATATTGCCTGCAGACAAGGGTTATTATGTCTGTTCCACTGTGTCCTCTGCAAGTTCCTGGGACAGGGTCAGAGAATCATGCAGAAAAGACTGTCAATTAACCTCCTCAGTGAATGTGAGGACTATGAAAGGAACTTATTAGATGGAGTGTCTCCTTTTTTCCAATAGATTGGTCGTGACATTATTTTACCACACAGGAACCAAATACCCTTTGGTGTGGAACACATGCCCATGAATTCTTTCAATTCACAGTCAGTGGGGAAAAATAATGTGATAAACCCCAGACAAAATGATATGGGCCAGCTACCTAAAGCCATCAAGCTTCAACTCCTTGGCTTATTTTCCTTAGGAACACAAAGAGGGCTCCAATGCACAAGTCCAACGGACCTGCTATGATTTAGAGCTTTCACAATTTAAATCCCATTCTTTCTGAACACTTGAAAATTCAGCAATAGGAATATGGGAGCTTTGCAGTTGTCATGGGATATGAGTAAAGACATCAATGACAGATATTCTCACAGGTGGCACCATGAGAGGTGACTCATCCCCCTATCACTTGAGGACCATATCTTAATGGCAATGATAACGCATCCCGGACCTTTGGACTTCACCAGAGGGAAAGAATGCATACTAATAAGTAGTAACAGCAGTTGGTTGAGATGCTGAATCAGATGTTCAGAAACTTCTGTATATAAAAAAAAATATTTTTAAATAACAAACACGGGTCTTTTCTCCTGCTCTTCTTTCACAGGCCTAGTAATAAAGTCTCCAGAGATGGAATATGATAGAGGCAGACAAGAGATGCCTCAACACCTCCTCCCCACCCCAAAGGGAAGCAATCTAGCTAATGAAGTTGAGGGAGGCCCTTCGAGGTAGAAAAAAGACATCCCCCATACACGACCAGCTCATTATTTCCAGCATCATGGCCAGGTAGAGATATCCCTGCCTTCCTTCCACCACTGTACAGTAACTATCTCCCTTCAAGATATTTTCACTTGGTTTTAGCAGTAAAGGGAACTCACAGCATGTCCATTGCCCTCCCTGGGGCCTCACAAGATCTGAGCCCTCTGCTCCAACTCTTCTCTGCTAGGAATCGCTGTACACATTGCTTCATTGGCCTTGGCACACAGAGAGATCCGTAAGCCTCACCCTCCATTACTGGGTGTGGCCTGGCTCTTAGAAATGATGTTGAAAAGTGTGCAGAGATCTTTAGGCAAAATGACTAATATCGTCTGAATGCTCATAAAGGCCACACTGCCTCGGAATCAACAATAAATCAGAGCTCCTCTTCAGTGGAGACATGAGAAATATTCAGCACTAGAGTAACTATATGTCTTATTTCCATGGGATACACTTTATAGAAACATAAGGTTGAAATCCTGGGAAAGAAAAAAAAAAGCAGCATTTCCCAGGGGAAGTCTCTCTACAAAATTAGAAGTCAGGTAGTTGCATCCCTCGATAAACCTATTGGAACAACTACTGACTTCCTGACCTTCAAAAAAAGTAATCATGTTCTCGGTCATATGACCACAATGTTTTCCAAAATGTCAATTGTGAAATTGCTCGTTTTTATTTTTTTGTGTTGCCTTATTACTCAATGGAAGAAGAGTTGAATAATTTATATCTTTTGACTTTGATGCCAAAGACTCAATGTAAGAGAAGAGAAGGGTAAGAAAATAAGAAATTATAGAAGGTTCTGATGAAATTTTAGCACAATGATAGCTACAAGCTGAACCAAACTAGGACTTCTGGGAGAAATTCTATAGAACAGATAAGTATCTGAAAAGATCCTAGACCCCTGTTTAAATGCCAGTCTTCACATTCTTCATTTGGTAATTTTTTTCTCCAGAAAATAGTAACTTAATGCCATACCATGGTTCATGGATCCCACAGTGCAGTTGAATATGACTTTTTCTTCTAAAATTATTCCTCCACTCCATCTTATACACAATCTCAGTATAAAGACATCTATCAAAGTTGTGATTGCTAGTTTATGACACCTGATGTCTTTAGCAACAATGTAAGCATTGAGAAGTTCTTTTTTTCAGAAATGAGTTTAGTCCATTTAAATAATGTCACACACTTTTATCAAATATGTATTACCACTAAAATAAAATAAATACAACATGTATCAACAAAATAAATAGTAACAGAATAAATAATCACTTGTTCAGAAATACTGAATCCCAATGCAAGAGCCTTCCCCACATCACCATCACTGTGTGTTCTGATTTTAACAAGGGAGCACGAGCAGCCTCCACCCTGACCTCACACCATATCACATCACCTATCTAATGCTCTTAACCAACCCCCAAAGAAATAGCACGCTGTCTTTTTTCCTTCTTGGGATGACAATAGCCCTCATCCTTGGGCATGATGACTAAGCTATTTCCAAATCACATCCCAACATGGGACTCTGATTATCTGGACTGTACCCACCAACAGAATAAGAAGGGCAGGAGTAATGGAAATAGTATGAGCTGAAAAGTCAAGCAGACCTGGCTCACAATTGCTCTGCGGCCTTTAGCCAGTTACTTAAGATCTCTGAAAGTGCTTCCATCTGTAAAATGCAGATAAACTGACCTGCCACTCAGGGTATCTATAAAAATTAGCAGATGTCCCAGGGTACCAGAGGGACTACTGTCCTCCCTGCTTCATCCCAACAGGCTACAACTTCTGTTTTTGTAAAACACCAAGAGACATGCTTTGTTTTAAAAATATTTTACATTTTGAATCTCAAACCTAATATGGGCATTTAGGATTGACCCCAATTCATGATGTCATGCTGTATTTTCTGTTTCTTTTTCTTTGTATATATAAAGGACCTAATAAAAAGGATAAAAGACTTTCTGGACATCAAAGAGTTCTTTAAAAACAACTTTTTTATGATTTAAAAGTGGAGGGAATAAGACATGTGAATTGTATTTTGCCTAAAATACATAGATAAGAAAATAAGAAAAGAGAGCACATTTGGGGTTTTATTATATCCAAAGTATTCTAAAACAGTGAGCATCTCCTAAATGCTTCTGTCTTCATGTACCCCCTACACACGCAGAAGATGGCTTTCTATTGAACCCAGCACCCTTCTACACTATGCTGGGTGCCCTTCACTGACCTTGGCATAGACAAAATAAGACTTGCCTAGTGATGGATGCTTTCTTTGGGAAACAAAATGGGGTTCCTCAGAAAAATGCTATGCAATAAACCCAGTGGTAATAAAAGGACCAAATGTGACAAATTTGATATTTTAAAAATATCTACACTTAGTGGACTTGGAAGGCAATTAATCTGAGTAAGAACTGAGGAATTCAGTCCAGAGGTTTGAAAAGAAATGAAGGGATTGATTTTTAAAATTAACGATGCCTGCTTCTAATGCCCCACTCTGAGATCCATATCTCAAAAGACTTACAGGCAATGAAGGTCTCATGATATCTATATAAACCTATGTGATCTATTATGTTTCCCAGTGTTGACACTGCAGTCGGACAATGGAGCCTTGTATTCTTTTACATTATATGATGAAGACCTTCATGACATCATCACCAATTCCTTCAGAATAATGCAGCAAATCCTGACACATCTTACCCTGAGAATCATTCTCACACATACAGAGTCTAAGATCATAGTTGTATGGGATTCCTCAGAAAAATGCTACGCAATAAATCCAGTGGTAATAAGGGATCAAATATACTGTTCGGAATAATTTACTTTTTCCTCATTTTTATCTAAATGAAAGAGAAAAACAATAAGAGGGCCATAGATATTCCCTGGACCTCACTCATGCAGGCATATAGTAAGTATAAACTAAGTGCAGAAGACACGTTATTCTGACAAGGTCTTAGGTATCTTATCGTAGGCTACTTGTTGAGAAAAGAAATCTAAAGACAAAACTGTTTGTTCAATTGTTGCTTGAATTAAATTCAACCTTGAATTAAATTCAAGGATCCATATACCTTATAACATGCCTTTGAAAAATTATTTGACTTAACTCCAGAAGTACATTCAGACTCTATCTCAAAGTCTTTCAGCAATTTTTCCCTGATCTGGAATCAGTCCACATTTATTGTTTAGGGTGTGTGTGTTTGTGTGTGTGTGTGTGTGTGTGTGTGTGTGTAATATATTGTGGTTATATCTTACTCATCTGCCAGTATTTGATTATATTTGCACATAATTAAATATAACATAAAAACGGTGTATGGAAATCTGATTTAGAGTGGTAATTATAGACCTTCTCTGTATAGAAAGAAAAATAGAGCTCTATTATAAAAGCTCAAGATTCTAATGTTTAAAGGTATAAATTGTAGCATATGTAAAATATGATAACACAGAGGCAAACTATTCTTGGGTTTAAATATGAACTTCATGAAATATTTCCCTTAATCTTTACTTATCAATTTAGTTTATCATGTAGTTTTAATAGCTAGATTTGTATTTTTTTCTTTTTCAAAGGTCAATGGATCTTAGTTCTGATCATGGCACATGTGACTTTTTGAAATACTGGTTATTTTACTTAAAAACTTATTCCTCAGATTCTGTACTGACTTGATATCAGAAAATGTCTTTGCATCTTTGTCAAAAGGGAAGATGGGGTATTAGGCCATGTACCTCCTACAAACCTTCATTTATGTGGTTCTTTCTGAATTTAGTAACAGGAAAAGGTTTTCTTCTCCTGAAGAATCAGTATGTCTCCTTTCATTGGCTGGTAAGCCCCTGGGAACTGCCTGCAGGCTGCACGCCACCCCATCACCAGGAAGCGTGGACATGAATGCAATGCCTTGCTTTTGATGTCCTATTGAATTCCAAGGTACCTTATGTCAAACTTTGCAAGGTGGGTAGAAAAATAAACCATTCAAATATGTGTACTTGTTTGTTCACACACACAGAATATTCCATTTTCCCTCCATTTAACCAGAAGCAAGTTATGTGGTAACAACCGAGGAAGTGATTTGGCAAGAGAAGGGAATTCATAGCACAACTAGAGCTGCCTCCCGAGAGGAAAATAAGTCAGGACTTTCAGATCAGACGCTCGGACTTGGGGATCCAAAAAATAGAGTCCCTCAGAGAAAACAAGGCAGATGGCAATTCTACCTTGTTACCAGCCCCATCTGTATTACACGCAGTCTTGGTTTATGAAGACATGGTTGTCATGACAATGAGCATTTGAGAAGAATTCTGGAGAAGCTGATGAATTGAAGAGAGTCTCCTGGCTTCCCAATTTTCCAAACACACCAAAATCCCAAACCCCCCTACCCCCAAATAAGCAATTCGATTACTGCCCATATCGGCTACAATTATTCAACATAGATATTATGAGATTTGGCACTTTTCATATCAAAATCCTCCAGGGAGGGAAGCAACAGTTTTTACTCTGATATAGCACAGGTTGACGGTAAACCAGCCTTTTATTTTTATTCAGCGAAGACAACTCTATTAACTACAGCTTAATTTTTTTTTTTCCTTACAAGCTCAGAAAGAAATCAATTTCAGTTTAAATGAGAAAGGGGAAAAAAGTAAAAGAAATTATTTTCCAGTTTCTGAGAGGAGATTGCAAACTAAAGACGGAAAAAAGATTAATAAACTATAAAGTAAAGACTGTCCTTTTAAGTGCTTGTCAAATGAACAGGAAGGCCAGCCACGGTGGAGCGACTGAGTTACCTAACAAAGAGCACAGACTGGCTGCATCTGAAAAGTCAACAAGCACTTGTACCCGGGAACATACGTTTTCCCATCTTTCTAGAAGCAGACCTACAGAGCATTTCAAATACATTGTCATCAGTCTGAGTTTCCAAACTACACTCCTGGTAAACAGTACAAACGTCATCGACACACTTTAAGAGGGAAGTAGATAGTCTCCCTTTAAAGTCCCCCAAACAAATCAACAATGATGATTCCTTTCCTCCCACCTCTGTCCAGACCAAGCCCCTCAGGAAACCCAAATGGCTGATGATCTCATGGTTTCAGCGAGGATTTCCCCTGCCTCTCACACACACACACACCACACCTGATTTAAACGCAGGAAGAACACGGTCATAGCTGATGACCCAGGGACATCTAGCTCTAGAGTGCATTAGGAGGAAAAAGGCTGATTGGTTCATTGTTTTACTTAAATTTATGTCAGAATGGGAGCTTTACAAGGTAGAATCCCAAGAGGTCTAGGAAAGACAGAGTACTGAATCACATAGCATCACCAGCCAAGAAGACAGGGGACAAACCACAGGTCCCAAATCAAGAAGGGGCAGGCCATATACCCAAAGGACTTAAAATTAGATTACTACAGTGATGCAGCCACATCAGTGTTCATAGCTGCTCAATTCACAATAGCTAGATTGTGGAACCAACCTAGATGCCCTTCAATAGATGAATGGATAAAGAAACTGTGGTATATATACACAATGGAATATTACTCAGCCATAAAGAAGAATAAAATTATGGTATTTGTAGGTAAATGGATGATGTTGGAAACTCTTATGCTAAGTGAGATCAGCCAATCCCAAAAATCCAAAGGCCGAATGATCTCTCTGATAAGTGAATAATGATGCATAATGCAGGGTGGAAGGAAGGCAAAAATGGAGGAAGGATAGATAGCATAGAGGGAAGGGAGGGGTGGGGTCGGGTTGGGGGGGGTAAGAATAATAACAGAATGAGGCAGACATCATTGCCCTGTGTACATGTATGAACGCACAGATGGTGGGACTCTACTTTGTGTACAACCAGAGAAACAATAGCTGTACTCCATTTGTGTTCAATGAATCAAAATTAAATAAATTTAAAAAAAAAAAAAGAAGGGGCAGGCCAGCAAGTCTGAGGTCTCCCAAGCATTTGGGGGTTATTTAGAGAAGATGGCTCTCTCCCATCCAGTATTCCTACAGTTCCCTGCTGCCCATAATTGTTCCAGAAATTTCAGTACCAGATAAAGTGAGCAACAAAATGAAGGAGAAGGAATGATTTCCACCTTTTCCATCCCTCACATGAAGTCAGTGATCCCTGAACTTGCATGGATCATTCAAGAGAGAGGCCAAAAAGAAGCCAGAGAGCCAGAATTGATGTTACTTTATATCCTTTATAAGCCCAGTAGAGATTGCAAGGGCATCAAATAGCCACTCTAAAAATAAAGAGGGTTCTGGGCCAGCCTAAAAGAGAGCTTCTGTAAGTGCTGATTGTCTTGAAAGCAAGAGCTATGCAATTTCTTGCTGGCTGAAATCAGCCCCTCGCTCAGTGCTGGGGCCTGTGGATAATGTTGGCCTCCTACGGCGTTCCACAGGAGCACAGCAATATTTCCTGACAGAGATAAAGAGCATCTGTTTTAGTTTCCTAGTGTTTCCTTTACAAAGTGCCACAACATGGGTGGTACCAACGTGGCTTAAAAAAATATTCAGCCCTCTAAATTGCAAAGCCTCTCGATCTAAGTATTTCAGACCACAAATGTGAAACCATCTTGAATTGGGATCACTGAAAAATAACACAAAACAAAAATCCCACAAAATTACAATGGCACATACACCAAATTAAAGGCAAGGTTTCTGAATATTCATGAAGGCAAAGGAGTGGGTGCAAGGACACCATCACTGGGATGACAGACTCTTACTCTGTTCCATGGCAAGACCAGTGACAGAGCTAGAAGAGAGCTGGTTTATTCCAGGATATCGCTGGTTAGAATATAGCTTGATCAATCAATGCTAGAATAAAGAAAAGCAGAATCATTACCTCCCAGGAAAACCTAACTATATTTCATATTCATATAAAGAGAAAAATATCTGTTGGCTACCTTCCTAGAGTTCCACATCTCAAAAGGACTTCTTACCACTGCAACGTGGAATAAGAAGCTGTGAAGGTGCACTGTCTGGTGGGGGAACAGTGGACTTTACTGGGTCTGGCTTTGCCACGTATGAGTCATGTGGCTTGGGTGAATTGATCAGTCTCTGCTGCCCACTCTCAGTGTCTGCTCTATGGATAGTTTTAAAATAAATGTATGCCTTTTTCTGGGCTTCAATGTCTTCATTGACAAAATGAGAATAACAATACTATTCCTGCAGTTTCTTATGGTAAAAATGAGATATACAGACATATATTTATGGAATGTCATGTTGCCTGGTGCAAATTGGTGGTCTACAAATAAATGGCAGCTATCATTACTATTAGTTCCATTATGGAAAAAATGTCAAATATTATGCAGATCATCAGTTTTCTTCTGCCTAACCATAAGTTTTACATCTAAAGCTAATAGGTAGAAGCACACTTATGACAGGGTTCTTAAATATTTTTGTTCCAGTTGGAAATCTTTGAAGTCTATGGAGTAATGATTTAAGTGCATAAATTAAAAGATCTTTTGCAAAAATCACTAAACGAAAAAAGTAGAGTGGAACTTAGTTCCTCTTATCCTCAGACGATCAGGTTGTGAGCCCCTGACAGGCTGAGGATAGACATCAATGAATTTCTAGATAATCAATTGTGTGGGAAGGTTGTCCCATGGCGCTCTTCTGGTAGACTATGAAACATGTTATTCATTGTGTTTTCTCTTGAACTTAAAACAAAATAGGCTAAATGAGAATTTCATGCATATGACATTTCAAACAAAGGAGACCTTTCCTCATCCTCTACTCTTCTTGGGATGCTTTCATAAAATGATTGAAGAACAAATAAACTTCTATAAGCTATTGGAAATGTTTACTGTATATGAGACAAATAGAAGTGAAAAAATATTGCACCAGAGATCTAGTGAAACAACTGCTATTTAACAGCAGGTACAAGAGTCAGCCTTGATGACCCACTTTTGATGACTCATTTCATAAGCTATTACGGGAAATCTTTAATATCTTAACTAACGAATGTCTGAAGATTCATGAAGATTTGAAGAGTAAAGGAAAATTGCAAGTCTTAACAGGAAGAGATTAATAATTTGATAAATTATGAGATGATTTTGAGGTATCAAAATATATTTTATTGACTTTTAAGCAATAATAAAATCTGTTAATTTTAAGTTCTGCATGAAACAGATAAGTGAAACCTCAAAAAAACATGCTTCTCATCTTCCAAGTCTCTCAGAACAATGCTCCTCAGTATGAAGCATTCTCCAGCACCTGAACATAAATGGCCAGCCTCAACCAGGGACAGCCACCTGGGGGCATGACCGTTCACCCGGCCCACTCTGCAAAACTTTATGGATTCTGACAACAGCATCTTAGAGACCAATAAAAGCAAGGTTGGGGCTAACAATCAAAACCAAAAGATTGAGTGAGTGAGTGAGTGCAAGGAGCTAAGAAAGAATAGGGAGAAACCTGATTTAAAAATTATACAATGTGTACATGTTCTAGCACATTACATGGTACTCCATATTTTGTATAAATTTTATGTTTTTATGTATCAGTTAAAAATAAATATTGAAAGTAAAAAATAATAGAGGTAGACTTAAAAGATTTTCCAAACAGCTTGAGGTGTAAAACTAAATGCTATCAAGACAGCAGAAGGAACGGGGTTGCTTTCATCACTGAAATTTTAGCATGACCCTGGAGTCTCTTCCTTTGGCCTTCCTTGACTTGTGGCATCTTTGAAGCTTTTACATTTCTTTTATGGCCCTTCTTTTATTTCTGTGTTTTTCTCCTCTGCTACTCTGTTCAGGGGCATTTTAGCAGAGCAACCATGATGTAAATTCTGAACTCTAAAATTTCAGATAATTTTTGCCTTGCTAAAAGCACAATGTCAAGAAAGAGGCAGAAAGTGGAACAATGATTTGTTGAAAAATACCTTCTGCTCCTGAGTCTATTAGCATCCAGCTAGCACAGGAAGTCTGCACACTTCTTCTTGGGGGTAGATTTTTCTCCCAATCCATCAGAATTAACAGTCAAAAGGTGTTATCCTTGTTTAGCTTAATTTCTTACATCTCTAATACCCATCCTATGAGATACCTGTGTCTGATGTCTTGCATGGCAACACTGGGGCTGTGATTTTTTAAAAAGCCTAAAAAGAAAACAATTTGGGAATAAAAAAGAAAAGCATTACAAGTTTCCTAAGCTTCTATAAAAAGAGATCATCTAATCTAAGCGTGGGGTTGGGGTTTACAATTACCTAACATTTCAATTCCTATTTCTTCAAAGGTTCTATAGTAGTTGATTAGTATATTATGTGTTAATTGAATGGATTTTAAAAGTAATTACATTGCGGGGGGATTGGAAGTCAGACTTCTACAATACAGATTTCCCACAAATACTGATCAAACCTACCACTATTTAGCAGTTTGTGGCAAACTAACTAAAACCATAAATAAATAGGGTTCACATTGTTTTTGCTTTGGATTTCTTTAAATTTTTGTTTTCGGTTTGGTCAAGACTAGAAAAGGTACTCAGAGAGAAAAAGAAAGAGACAGATAGTACTTTCTTTTGAAAGATTCTTAGTGCCCCATTCTGTTACCTGGGATAAAGTGTTAGAATAATGTCTTGGGATGGACTCGAAACCTCTTTGTCACTGAAGTCTTTTTCGTCCTTAATAGATAGTAAAAGACTCCTTACCTGTTTGAAATAACCCAGAAGACAGGATATCTATCACTTTGAGAATAGCACTTACAGATTTGCTCTGTCAAATCAAAATGTCAAAAACTTTCATCCTTTTAGATACTCATTGAAGGCCTATTGCATTCCAAGTATTGTGCTAAGGGCTAAAATTAGTGTACTTTACTTTATTTTCTATATTGTTATGGACCCTAAATCTCTAATATCATCTTGTTATCTACATGCTTACATATCTATTGGTAGAGAATGAATGATATACAAAGATATATAACATGGTCTCATATTTTAAGGGTCAAAATAAAGCCCTGTAAGACTTCATATCTAAGCAAGGGGAACAAACAGAAGCTGGAAGAGTTTGAGAGGAGAGGCAAGGGGTTGGTGGCAAGGGGTGGGGAGCTAAGGACAGAGTCCCTGCAGACAGTCATGAAGACAGCAGGGCAGGATAGGATGCACGTCTGGAAAAGGAAGCGAGATGGGAATGACACCAGCAGGGTCTTGGTCGGGAAGGAGCATCACAGCACAAGGCAGAGGTAGCCTGGCTGGAGCAGAGGGCATGCATGAGAGGAGCGCAGGCCAGCAGGGCAGGCACAAGGCCTTGCTGAGACGCCTCCGTGTGAGTCTATGGCAGCCATTGTGGGAACCAGAGCAGATGTCCGTGAAGGCCCTCTCCTTCATCGGCAAATAAGGAAGTTCTCCCACACATACCAAAGGGATGAGGGACACACACTGTTTATGGAACTGTACTAATGATCTTGCTATGCAAGGTCTCTCCTCAAAGGAAACTGCAGTGGAGGAAGATGCCATTCATTCAGCAGGATCTAGCCATGTGTGCTTCAGGATGTGGTCTCAGGAATGGAGGCCTTGGCTGAGATCCTGGCTCAGTGACTTCATAACGGAGACACCTTGGGAAGGATACTTGATTTCCCCATGCCTTCGGTTTCTTCATTTAAGATGGGAGCTTAAAATTTAAAAAGTGTCTTCCCTTTAGGGGTATCATGATGAGTAAATGAACCAAGAAATATAAAATGCTATGAAGTGTGGTTCCAGGTAATCACTCACAGTCGGTTTAGCAGTAATATCAACACTCATTATGGCTTAAGGTAATAAAACAGATCTGAAATGAAAGTCAATTTTTACCTTTATGTTACTCAACTTACTCTAAAATTCTCACCATTTCCATGAAAAAAATAAAATTAAATGAATTAGCCATAATAATTATAATTCAATTTTTGAAGTTTTACCCAAAAAAGCATAACTGGAAGATAGATATTAAGAACACAATCAAGAACTTCAACATAGAACTTAAAATACCATTGTCAAATAGGAGATGATATATTTTGTCATGATCTTATTTCAAGCATGACTTCCCATATGAAATCTTTCCTATTGGTTCATGCCCCTAAAAGAATTGTAGGAATGTTCACTTGTATCTCACACTCCCTGGGACACAAGTACGCAAAGAGTGTTGGATATGAGTAGACGAATGGGAGAAAGAGGGCAAGAAGTTAGAGAAGGCAGTGCGCCAGAAGTGAGCTGCTGTCCCAGCACTGGAAGTCAAAACCCTTTTATGGATTCGAGAGTTCAGAATTCAGGGCTGCCACCCACGTTCCCAGGGGCTGATTGGCACACAGAGGTCATATTCAGAATGAAGCTTGGGGATCCGTGTGCTTACTGCAGCTTCAGAGGGTGCTTCACTGAGTCTTCCTCTCCTTGTATCCCCTTTAGAAAAGGCTCCACACAAGCTTGGAAGCCTCTGAAGATACATGAGAGCACATGAAAGGTCTATTGTTTTTTTCTCTTTGAATCTAGGAAATGACATTATTCAAACATTACTGAAAAAGGTTGACTTTTTAAAGTCAAAATAAAGAATTTGCCTTGGAAGTTGGGATAATAGAACATCCCAATAATAATTTCTCAAATGGAAAGATACCAAGCAAAAATGAACAAGTCTGTTTCTTGCTTGTTCTCTCTCTATCCTATCTCTCTATCTCTCTCTCTCTATCTATCTATATCTCTATATCTCTATCTCTTTCCTGATTGTAGAGGCAATTTGTACACGAGAGCCAGCAGGCACCCTGCTGGCTTGTTCAAATGCACTGTATTGCATTATAAAGACAAAGATGCAAGAAAACTTCTCCACTTACTTCGACAGAGCCTCCTGGACTTACTTTGGATAAAAGGTTTTTGGATGCTACCCATCATGACACATGAACTAACCTGTAAGAGAGGGCTTGTCACCCATGGGTCCTGAGTCAGCAGCATGAGGAGCATGTTAAGACATCAGCCGTTCTGCCTTGGTTTGGGGTTTATTTGGAAGAGTATTTTCAACTTCAGTCAGTCAGTTTTCTCTGACTGCATACGTGCCTAGGATTGTTCATGCTTGTTAGAGGATAGAAACGAAAGACCAGAGATGACATTTGAAAAGTTTACAGCAAATTTTGTAGAGGTTATTTTTTAAATGTCAAGGTTCCAATCACAAAGTGATCTCGTACAGGGAACAGAGAATTGAGTCTTCAAGATGAATGGACTTCAGAGAGACTCACGCTGAGCCCTCTCTGACTTTTGTGACCTAAGCAAGGTACCTACTATCTATTTCAAATTTCCCTATTAGTAAAAACAGTGATAATCACCCTCACATGGCTGTTAAGAGGGTTAAACAAGTTACCAAATAAAAGCACATCATGCCTGGCATAGAGTTAGGATTCTAGAGGTATTCACTCTTATCATTACTTTGCAGTATAAAAAACTAGAAGTAAAACTCTGGCAAAATTCCTAGTACTGCCCCATCTAGAAAGGAAAATAAACTATGCAATTGCATGGCAGTGGGCTAATGGATGACACTGGTGCATCTTAGAGCTTATCCACTGAAGAATATGTGGCCTTGGATGAGCCACTCAACCTATCTAGACCTCAATATCCTTATCTGTGCAATGGGGATGATAACACCCACTCATCTTCCTGCCAGATCACTGGAAGGCTCAGTTGAGATATTGGAGAATAAATCAAGTTGAAAATTGCTAAATGTTGTGTATGTCAGAAATCATAAGGAGGAAATCTTGGGTTGGAGCCAGAGAAGTCAAGGGGAAGCCATCAACAAAGCCAGAGCCAGGGTGGGAGCTGATCCCAGGGTCTAGGAACAAGTCAGTGCTCTTGTTCTTTTCTGGTCTTTTTTTCAGCTGGTGTCCTTGTGGCTTGACTTTTAGGACTTAGAACTTGGGAGAAGGAAGTTGGTCCTGTCCACTTGCTCTGGGCCAGGTCTGACCCAAGAAAAGAAGTTAATATTAGATCAACACATCCCATTTCATACCTCACTGACCGTAATGTGAAGGTATTGAGTGTCCCTTGGATAGAATGTCCAGCAGCCCTCTGGCAACTGAGTGTGATGTTAACTCCATAGGGACCAAGATGCTTCTCTACTTTACAGGTTGGTAGTTGACCTAGACAGCTGTGTGATTTTTACATATTTAGACTGTAGAAGAACCAGATTTTCTGACTTATACATTGATTATCTAAAAACATATTAACTCATTTATATCATGAAGTCCAATTTACTGCATGCAAAGTTTCTTTTTGGCTTCATGATCTCATTTTTAAAACTTGTAAGTGGGGAGAATCTCCTCTCGCATACCAACATTTTGCAACTCAGTCAAAATCTTGCAGTGAGCTGGCTGTGTGTAGACACACACTGTAGTGTGCTTTCTTGCAGGCATTATAAATACTAAATTATGTATAGTGTATCGGACATGTTTCTACAACTTTAACACTCTCAAATCCCTTCCTTATCAGCCTTCTCCTAACACTGTTGCAGATAACTAAGATAATGTCCCACACATGAGCCACAACAATTATTGTTATAATAGGGATAACAGGACCCAGGAAAACTGAGACTGTTTGCCTCTTCCAAACTTTTCAGAGGTCCAGTGCTGCTGATAGGAGAGCCAAACACTTTAGGAAACGCAGGTCCTTCCCATTCTTGCCACACCCACCTGGCCAACTTCACCTCTCCCAGTCATCTTCCAAACTCCAAGCCACACTGTCCCCAGGAAAGTCTCTTGAGTGTTCTTAGAATATGCTTCTATCTCTTTCTGATCTTATGCTTTCATTCCAAAAGCATTAATTACCTTCCATGTGCCAGACAATATGAAAGATAGAAAGATATAAAAACAAAGAGGACAGCATGGGTAAACTGACCGTGCTGGACCATGGGAGATAAGCAGGCACAGAAGGACACCTCATGTATGACTCCGCTTCCATGAAGTACCTTGAACGGCAGAAAGTGGGTTTGCACTCACCAGGAGTGAGGGAGGAGGGAGCAGAATGGAGAGTCACGGTCTAATGGGAACAGTTCCAGTTTGGGGTGATGAAGTTCTGGAGATAGTGGTGGTGGTGGCTGCACAACAATAGGACGGCACTTAATGCCACTCTCCTCTAGGGTTAGTGTGGCAAAAGTCGCAAGCTGTATGCTGTGTATATTTTAGCATGATAAAAAAAAAAATTTAAGTATCACGAAGAAAAAGAAGACCAATCTCTGTCCTCTTCAGGGCTCCTGATGAGTTAGAAAACAACCATAAAACAGAAGCAGCAGTACAGAGGCCTGGGGACACTCAGCCTGTGTCAGGGGGAGTTCCTGGGAGAGGTGACGGCCTGCCCATGACAATTAAAAAACTGAAAGAGCATGTCAGCCAGGAGTGTGGGAGCTTTGGGAGGCAATGGGGACAGGATTCCATGAGGAGAGGACTCCTAGCCAGGCCGCCTGGCCTGGATGGGCAGGAAGTTCAAGGGTTGTGCTGCCGCAACCAAACATGCAGAGCCACCAAACATGAAGCAGGAGAGGTATCTCCAAGCCTTAGTTCACAGTACCATGTCCACCATAATGGCCTTTTCCCAACTGGCCCCTGCTCCTCAAGCCATGATGCACCTTCTTACAACCAGCTCAGGGCCCATTTTGTCTGTGAAACTTTTCTTTCCAAGAAAATCCACCTTTATTTTTCCTTCCTCTAAACTCCCATTTTGCTTATAATTATACATTTTTTTGTGGGACTATTTTCTCTGAGCTGTGTTTCGAGATACTTGAAACCAGAAACCATTTTTTTTTTCTTTTGGTCCCTTCTAGAATCTAGCAGGTGAGTTTAGAAAATTCTTTTCAATAAATGTTTTCAGAGTAGAATTCATCTTGAATTTCCAACTACTGGCTTCTAAGAAAATAAAAAAGAATCATAAAACCAAATTCTGAAGAAGAAATATTTCCTCTTAAGAAATAAGAGGTGGTGCAGTGGTTCAAGAACACAAGGCTGTACTACATTGTGATTCAAGGTCTGCACACCTCAGAGTTACCCAAAGGTCAGGTCAATCAACGTTTTCTGTCATTGCAAATATCAGGAGCCACAGATCCCAGAAATTAACTCGCCATCAATATGGAGCTAATGTGAAATGAGCTTTTTGCTGAGGATTCTTCCCTAAAATGCTATTTCTCCAAGGGACTTTAATACACAAAAATTTATGTACTGAAAGAGACACAGAATTGGGCTTAGAATATATGGGTTCTGGTGTTTCTCCTCTAGAGGCACTGTATGGATTTGGGCAACTAACATAACTCTTCTTGGTTGTTTATCTTTAATGTAGGGTTTTAGTTTTATATCTGTTTATAGATACCTTCCCCTATGGTTTAAATGTGATCATTTTCCACAAGGGAAGGTGTTGGAAGTTTGTATCCCCAGGTGGAGATGTAAGAGGAGGGGTCCAGTGAGAAGCCCTTAGGTCACAGGAGGCATGCCATAGAAGGAATGAGCAGTTCTTGGGGAACCTAGGTTTCTTTCTCTGGCTTCTAGGTCTCACCATGTAATCTCTCTCCTGCATGCTTGTGATTCCATCTGCCATGATGAGGAACCAGTCATGGGTGCAGTCCTTGCAGAGCTGACACGATACGGTTTGAATTTTCAAGTAAACCTTTCTTTATACAGCATCAGCCTTGGGTACTTCACTATAGTAAATGAAAAAAGACTGACCACCTTTTCATCTATGCCTATCAATATTACATAGCAGATAAGCAAAATTAAATTCTAGAGTTAAAAATGGAAAGATTACTATTTATTCATTAATTTTTATGGATAATTATTCACATATTTATATCGGTGTGCTACAATGACAAGGCTGAATGTCATTTTAATAAGGAACAGGGGATGGCTCACTGTCCACCAAAACTCATGCTTCCCTCCCATATTTTACACTTAGAGATGCCACTGAGAAATAGTATCCAGGGAACTACACGTCTCAACCTCCTCCACTGCATACAGCTCTGGGCCACCATGACACTACATCAACCAATGGAATGTGAGCAGAGAGGTGTGTTAGGTCCTAGCCAAGGCAGTCAAGAGCATGGATCCTCTACCCTTGCTTTTCTCATGGCCACAGGGATGACAGCCACAGAAGGAGAAGATTGTTTCCCTGAATCACCATGGAGACAGAGACACCCTCCAAAATAGGGCTCAGCAGGAACTAATTCGTGAGCAGGAAGTAATTATTTTATAATAAACCAATAAAATTGGGGGTTTTCTAAGGCAGCTAACATTATCCTTTTTAATATAACATGCATATGTGTTTCTCTCCTTATGCACCATATACACACATTGATCCCACAAAAGGATCATCACTTAAAAATTTAAATAAACAAAACATACTGCACTGGCAATAGTTGATCATAATCTGTACTATCTCTTAGAAGATACTGAAATCCTCTGGAACTCAGTAGATTTATATTTATCATGATAAATGTTATTACTTATTGTTATTTGTAGGTATGAATATTATCATCACATTCATATCTAAAAGATACATTGTCCCAGTATCCTATTTATAGGACAATCTACTTTTGCTCCTAATAATACTAAAGGATATATAAGCTCTGGATTATGATTTCTAGCCAATATTAATAATGCACCTGTGCTTACTTTGTTAAAAGTTTTACAGAATTGGAAATTTGGGACTTAACGGGTAGGTGGCTCATCAACATTTGATGAATATTGATGCTTAATATACTCTTAAGGGAATTTTGCCTCCAAATTTGAAGCTGGAAAATCATTGGAATGATTAAAAAATAAACACAAATATGTGGCTTTTGAGATTTTTGGTATGCGTTAAAAATTGTGTAAAATTGAAATATTTGCATACTGATCCTTCGCACAAACTAATAAAATCTCAATTATGAAATTAAAAAATGTGCAGTGTCACAGAAACCACTACAACAGAAAAACAAATTCTAATAGAGATGTAATCCAATTTTAAGCATCAACGGCACACATTAACATTAAAGTATTTTGAAACTAATAGTGATACTGGGAATATATATACAGAACAATGACTTTATTTGCCATGAGATGCCAATGATCTGAGGATATCAAAGTCATAATATAGCAATTAAATGTAGGTTGGAAGTAAAAAGATGCAATTTTTTTAGCTATTCAGTCCCTGAGCTGTTTTACATATATTCTGGACACTGTCTGGCTCACAAAGTTACTGGCAATGAAGTGCATTGTTTTATCACTAGGATTTTTTTCACTGGCCTGTGCAAACCATTTAAATCTTCAAGTTTTAAATATAAAAATTTGGTAATAGTTTTGAAGTTAATTACTTCTTAGGTTCAGAGGGAACTATAAAGGCCATCATAGGTACTACTATTACATATTTTTCAAATTAATTTTAGAGAAAGGTCTTAATAAGAAAATAATAGTAATAAAAAGGGAATATGCTATATTCATAAACACATTTATCAAATCTGAATGGATTGTCTTGTTTTTATTAAGACACATATTTAATTTTTCAATCAACTATACAACATCTATAACCAAGAAAGAACTAGCATGCAGCTAGGACATGCATCAGTACATTCAGGAGGAGCTGGAACCATTCTCTACAGAGGCATCATTTGCCAGGCAACTGGGTAATTTTTAAAAAGTGCCTTTATGAACTTAAAATCAACATACTACAGTGACACAACCACGTCAGTGTTTATAGCAGCTCAATTCACAATGGCTAAACTATAGAACCAACCTAGCTGCCCTTCAACAGATGAATGAATAAAGAAAACATGAATGGATACACCATATTTTATTTATCCAATCATGGAATATTACTCAGCTTTAAAGAAGAATAAAATTTTGGCATTTGTTGGTAAATGGATGGAGTTAGAGAATATCATGCTAAGTGAAATAAGCCAAACCCAAAAAACCAAAGCCCAAATGTTTTCTCTGATATGTGGAAGCTAATTCACAATAAGGGGGGTAAGGGATAGGGAAGAATAGAGTTATATATATTAGGTAGAAGAGAGTGAAGGGAGGGGAAGGGTTTTGGGGGAAGGAATGATAGCAGAGTGAAACAGACATTATTACCTCATGTACAGATATGACTGCATGACCAATGTGATCCTACAATATGTA
>JAJEJO010001843.1:181581-212583 GCA_020662805.1 Glaucomys volans | reverse complement strand
GGGGATCAAACTCAGGTGCACTTGGCCACTGAGCCAGATCCCCAGCCCTATTTTGTATTTTATTTAGAGACAGGGTCTCACTGAGTTGCTCAGGGCCTCGCTAAGTTGCTGAGGCTGGCTTTGAACTCGCGATCCTCCTGCCTGACTTGATAGTCTTGAAAAAAAAAATGGAAAAAAAATAGTTCATTCCTTGGAAACTCACATAAATGCAAACATTCTTTAACTGCCTTGAGTTTAAGCTTTCACTTCCATTGATCCCAAACAACAGTCAAGGGGAGGAAATTATTTCCATTATTTTTCTCATTTGTCATACATATATATGAAGTTCAAGTCACAAAGCAATAGCAGCTTAAAAGACATGGTTACTTTTTATAATTATACAAAGTGTTTATAATTAGTGATAATAACCAAGTGCCTGTTCAAAATAATGACAACATACACAAGGCACAAATTCTTAAAAATGCTGTCAGTGGAGGGATATGACATCAGCCAAGCAAAAATGTTGGTGTCCTGGAGGAGAGGTGATTGATGAGTGGATACAATGTGATGAGATGAAGCATCAAAACTACACTAAATCACTGCAGAGACCTGCAGTGAGAGTCACTATGCAGAGCAAAGCCCACTGGGTCCCAGGGTGAGGGAGGACAAAGAATCTCTAAGGAATTATCAGGTTGCAGTCTAGAAGAGGCCGGGGCTTCCAGAGTTGGAATTCTGCATAGGAGAGACAGGAATGGCAGCTCCCCTGAAGGATCATCCAAGCTAAAGCCTGCCGGACAAAATGGTACCACACATCACAGAAAAGGCCAAACATGCACATACACACACATGCACCTGCACATATTCCCCAGGCATGCAACAAAAATTGAGAGGTGGGTATAAAGAAGGATTAGAGGAAATGATCCATATTCTTTATCCCTCATAGCTGAAAGTCAAGACATTCTGCTCAAAGTTGATAAACCAAGATGTGAGACAGAGGCAAATCATTCAGAATTCTGGGCGTGGCCACCAGGAGAGCTGGTCTAAGGTGGTTTCCACTGGGAAGACATCGAAGGGAGTGGTGGCAGACAGGACCCTGACCACTTCACTTAATGACCAACTGCACATGAATACTTTGGGCCATGGGCACTTGCCTGGTGAATTCTCAAAAACAGATCTAAAAAAATCTAGTTAGTCCATAAAATGTGTTTTATATCTATTTATTGCTGCCTGTTTTATACCCCATTTATATATGAATGTACACTCTTATTGTCCACTTTTATAATCTCAATACAAATAAATCGCTTCTCCATACCAATGTGCCTGGGAGGTATGCACAGACACAGAAGCCTAGAAATTTAAACAAACATAAACAGTTAAATGAGGAAAAGAGAAAACAAAGAGCTCATTTCTCCACTAATCAATAATATGTTACAATATATAAGAAAGGTAAGGTTTCCATTTAAAATTTTGACATTTTGTTTCTTATAGGTTTTTCCATTAATTTTGATTTTTGAAATACTGCATGACAACATTGTCTTGAATGTTGAGTGGTTTCTTTGCCTTTGTGCCCAAGACCAGGACCTCATACACCCCATACACCTTGCACCCATCCTGGCTCTGTCACAAAGACGAAGGACACTTGCCACACTTCCAAACTGCACCTATTCTCACCAGCAATGCAACTGTGTCATTGGGCCTCCTCGTCTTACCCTGTCACACACCCAAGCAACACATTTGAAAATTAAGGAATGAAGAACTTAACTAAGAAAATGAACTTATTCCTGAGGGCAGCTGAAAAGGTACAACTATTGCCCTACTCAGCAAAGATAATGTCCATTCCTGGGCCTTACAATCTTTCAGAAGATCCACTGGCTCTTTCCATAGATCCTGCTCCCTTTGAAGGATGAATTCCCTGATGACAAGACCTGTAGTACAACCGTCCCACCAGCACAGAGATGGTGCTGATATGCTTCATTTGCTTAGTACTTCATGGGGTGATGTTTGTGCATTCATTGGTATACTATTTCATATCATAGCACCCCCTTGATACAGACATCATCCTCTCCCATCTTAGTGATGAAGAAGCTAATGATGAATGTGATTAAATTACTTGTGCAAAAATAATATTTAAAATCAGATTTCATGACCCTAGAGTGCTGTTCCTTCTAAAGATGTTCCAAAACATCCAAGTATGAGGAACTCAAATCAGATAACATTTAGGACAGAGGAAAAGTACTCAGAACACTTGCTAAAATTATTGGAGATTTCTGTACATGTAGAGATTATGTTGTAGAAATAAGGGTCATGCAAACACAGAATATATCTATAAGAAAAGAAGCAGCTTATTTAAGAAAAAAGGCATCCCCAGCTTTGAGACAAAGGAGCAGAATTATGAAAATAATACTTGCAAATAATAATCCACCAGTGTTCAGGGAGGACTACACTGTCCAGGGAGGACTATAACAGGGGGCTTGGACTATCTGCTGGAGCACAGCTGGTCTATGATAGCAAAGGTTAAAATCATTTTGTGTAAAAAGTTCTGCATTTGTACATGGGTGTCATAGCTGTTGATTTTAGCCTAGCTTCAGGTGCTGATATTGATTACCAAGTTTGTTATTTCTAGTATTTTGGCTCTCAAATTGAATCCTGCTTTGACCTGTTCTTTCCTCACAGTTGGGTTTGAATGGCCAACCTAGCTTTCTATGAAAAGTCTCTGATTTCATCTTAATGCATGTCTCTCTGAAGATAAAAGAAATTTTATGGTTGATGGATAGTATCCTTTTAAAAGCTATCCATGAGAAGACACTCATACAGGTTAGACCTTAGAAAACACTTCCAGAAACCAGGAGGGTGGTGAGATAGTAAAAAACACCATCAAGGATGGCAGCAAAAAAGAAAAAAGAAAACAAAATTCTCTACTGAGTGTTTCAAAGAGAAGATAATAATCTTGTAGAGAATAGTTGGGAGAATCTTTCTAGATGCACCATGATGTCCTTGTCGGTGGAGTTTCTGTTTGGTTGGTGTTTTAATCAGCTATTTTGCTGCTGTAACTAAATGACCAGACCAGCACAACCATAGAGGAGGAAGAATTTATTTGAGAACTCATGGTTTCAGAGGTATTAGTTCATAGAAAGCCAGTTCCATTCCTCAGGGCTGGAGGTGAGGCAGAACATCATGGTGGAAAAGTGGGGCAGAGGGGAGCAGCTCACATCATCATGAAGCAGAGAGAGGGAGACTCCACTCTCCAGACACAAAATATATACCCATAGCCACTCCCAATTCCCACCTCCTCCAGCCACACCCCACCTCTTCAATTAATCCCATCAGGGATCAATTCACTGATTTGGTTAAGACTCTTACAACCCAATCTCCTCTGTTCATTCCTGCATTGTCTCACCTGTGAGATTTTGGGAGGCACCTCACATCCAAACCATAACAGTTGGTTTAGGTTTGTGTGTTTGCCTAATCCCTAGGGAGAGTTAAAACAAATAAGTGACAGACAAAATCCATAGAGTAAACTGAATAGAAATCTGCAAATCAGGAGTTTACCAGGGACTCAGAGTTGCAAAGTGGGCAGCACACCAAGGATGTGATAAGGGTCTCAGCAAGCAGCCCAGTCCTCTGAAGCCAGCTCCTGTCCTGTGTCTCCAGGACAGGGCCAACGTTCCAGAGGCCAGCCACTACCATCATAGACCCAGGTATTCAAATAAAAAAATCAAAGGCCACAATGGAGTTTGACTGAACCCTGGTGACAGGTGAAAAGCCCACAAGCCAATCACTAGCAGACCTCAGAAGCCACCAGAAACCTTCAGTATGGACCATGTTATCTTTGCCCATCACAGGCAATATGATGAGGCTATTTAAAAAATAAAATAGATCTACCATATGGTCCATCTATCCCACTTCTTGATGGAGACATATCTATATCTATACACACACACATATGTATATATACACATATACATGCATATATTTGTATACATATGTGTATATATATATACATATATAAATATATGTGAATGAAATGAGCATACTGAGGAGATACCTGCATGCCCATGTTTTTTGTGACACTATTTGCAGTATCTAAGATGTGGAATCAACCTAGGTACCCATAAGTGAATGAATGGTGAATTAAAAAAAAAATATGGTATACATACACAATGGAGTATTATTCAGACATAAAAAAGAATGAAATCCTGTAATATACAGCAATATGGATGGAGCTGTAGGTCATTATATTAAGTGAAACAAGCCAGACACAGAAAGACAAGAACAGGCTGTTCTCTCTCATATGTCAAAGTTTAAAACAAAAAAAGGTTGATGTGAATGTAGATAGTGAGTACTAGAAGTTAGGAAGAAGGCTGGATTTGACCAGTGCATACAAAATGCATGTATTGGAATATCACACTGAATCCCACTATGTACGATTAGTAGATATTAATTTTGTTAAAACGGCTTTCCCCCCACTGGAACTGAATAGGAAAAAAAAAATCCCTCTTACTCATGAGATAACCCTGAAAATGACAAATTAGAAATAACGAGCTACAGGAAGCAGCAACAACTTGGCACACCCAGGATCATACCCATATCCACCTCTTTGAAAAATGGAGCCCAGGAATGACAGACTCTAAGCTACCTGCTCTCAGGGACCATGTCTCACTGACACTCCAGTCCCCAGCCCAAGCACCAGTATAATGCATGCTCAGTTAATTACTGTGAATTAAATGAAAGATGTTATTTAATCTATCTACCATTGCTGTTTCTCATGCTCTCAAGAGCTGGAGTGTATGGTTCTCCTCTCCCTCAACCTGTGAATTCCTATTGGTTTTCAAGACCCACTTACTTCATTTTTCCCTTTTTAAATCCCTGCAGTTCTCTCTTCATGCCTCTTTCATACCACTTATCATACCGAATTCTCATTCTAGACCTGCACTGTGCAATGTAGAAGCCATTTGCCGACTATGGCCATTGAGCATTTAAAATGTGTCTAGTGTGGCTGAGGAAGAAAATTTTAAGTTGCATTTAATTTAATTAACTTACATTTTAAAATCGATGATTCAATTACCAAAACACTCTGAAGTATACTTGGAACAACTCAAGTCTGTGAACCTTCTTTCTCAACCCTAAAAGTTACTGAATCTAAATACAGATCAAAGACTCCAGTGAAAAATTAACATCCATATCAAAATATGCACCAAGTATAGAGTGTAAATGAGATATCAAAGACTTAGCACAAAGAATGCAAAGCAGTTGATAAATAGTATTTTGTACTGATCACATACTGAGATGCCATTATTTTTATATGTTGGATGAAGTGTATTACTGAAATACCTGTTGCTTTTCACTTTTAATGTGGCTGCTAGAAAGTCTTATATTGCCTAGAGTGTATTTCTGAGTGAGTATGCCTGAATTAGTGTATTTCTATAGAACAAGCATTATTAGGGACATTTTGCAAACACTCTCTAAACAATACTCACTGAAATAATGCCTTTGATATGTTAAACCTGCCTTGCCAGGAAGCAAACCTGGGTGTCTAGAGGAAAGTCAGGTACTGTGCCCAGGAGAACGTCAGGGGGACATGAATCTGTCTCCTCGGCCTCGAAGGTCCACCCCCCCCCCCCCCCCGGTGTTGGTGCATCGGCCTGTCTGGTAGATCACAAACTGTTTCTCTCTTCTTTGCATCTTCACCAACTAGCACCCAGTGTGCAGTCAACATATTTTTTTTATTGAATGAATTTAACACAGAAGGAATGAATGAAAGGAGGCCGTCTATATAAATGGATTTGTAACATGCAAATGAATCTGTATAATCTTAAATTCACGTTTAACAACATAGAATAAAAAGGGACTTGATGTGCCTGGAAGCACCATAGAACTCCCTAGGTTGGTGTTTACATTTGACCTAGGAAATATCACTTGAATGTGAAGTATACACCCCAAGACAGACAGACAGACAAACTACTGGGAAGCCAGGTGGGGCACAGAACAGTGTTTACCAGTGGAGAAAAAGACAGCACATCTGAATTTTGTGGTTCAATATAGTTCCAACTTCTCAACTTAAAGCAGCAATAATTTTTATGTAAGCGAAACCATTTTAGGTTCTTAGGTATACATTTTATAACAGACATTTTAGTAGGCAAATTCTACACATATTTCTCAAGTCCATTCTGTTGGAATTGTTCTGTCACCACAAATGTCTTATGCTTAAATGTGGATTTGTTTTTCAAGGAGAAAAACTCCTGGTCTTATCAGAAGAATATAGGAACTTTAGTTTTGATATTTCTCTGGGCTTGGAAATTTCTACAAAACTGTTTTCTTCATTGTCATGTATTTTAACGACTAATTTAATTCAATTCGACAAAAATTTGTCAAAAGTCTGCTGGATGCTGCCCCATGCTCGGTACTGGTTATTAAAAAGTGAATAAGACCACAAATAAGAAACTCCACCAGAACTCGAAATTTTCATTTCTTTCTTTTTTTACACACCCCTGAAAACGAGTTGTTACTTTAGGAAAGGAAATATGGGAGGGGGATACAAGAAGTTTATAAAAGAGCAAGTCAAAATAAAATACTTCCTAACCTTAACAAGCAAGTATAGAATGAACCAAAAGACCAGAACCTCTGTGCGCTCCAAATAGAAACTGCTCAGAACATGCTGTGCAGGACATGAAAAATGGAGATAACCCTAGAGTTCATGGTCTGGTCATTCTTTCTAATCATTAGAAAATAAAATTAGTCTCCTACTAAGACACCTGCAGCCATTTAAAAACTTCAGATGAGCCCAGTTTGCAAAGTTCATCTATCTGAATTTCTTTTAGGCAAGATAACCTGTATGCTACAGGCTACTGGTGATTCCATTCAAAGGGAAAGCTTTTAATAATAGTCAACTATGTTGATTAGTTACCTAACATTGTCATCTATTAAGAAAATAAAATAATTTTAGACTGCTTAGACAAAAATTATTTTTGTTTCCAATTTAGGAAAAAATATATTATTTCCTTTATTGTTTCTCCCCCTCCTCAAAGTCAAGAAACTGTCCTTGAAAAGAGGCCAAACACCAAAAATTACTCACAGCATTATAGTGACACATCAAAGAGAGAAGAGACTGGGAAATTAATTGCAACAATCTCGTTTGGACACTCTAACAAGTGTTTTAACGGGTGTGTAGGAGTGTTGAAATCCAAGAATGCAGAAGGGGAGGATGTTAGAGGAAGAAAACAATCCGGAACGCAGCTGACCATTTGAATTTATTTTTTTGTAGAGTAGTTAGTATGCAGTGTGTCCCAAGAAAGCCCGTCACTTACCAACCAACTAAAGGACTATTTTTTTTTCCCTAAGAATGCTTTCTAAAAGGTGACAACCATGAGAACTGTTTCTCTGAATCTTTCAGCTTCAATATTAAACAAATATTTAAATGGCATTTA
The DNA here is from genome assembly GCA_020662805.1 of Glaucomys volans. Classification (NCBI taxonomy): domain Eukaryota; kingdom Metazoa; phylum Chordata; class Mammalia; order Rodentia; family Sciuridae; genus Glaucomys; species Glaucomys volans. The sequence continues at coordinate 205,180 of JAJEJO010001843.1, read as the reverse complement.
AAAACTGTATCCAATAGTATTGTGCAATTTGGAAAATAGGTTCTGATTATTTTTAAAGTTCTCTTGTGATCCACTTTAAAACACAATAAAATGCTTCCTACTGAAAAATCAACATCATAGATTATGCCTGTTTGATATTACTGCAGTAAAAGCTCATTAAGTTTTAATTACATGTGCAATTTGGTACTTAGAAAGCAAATGTGTCCAAGATTTACATTCCACCATCTAAAAGGAACAGACAATCAAAAAGAGCAATATTGTAAACACCACTGAAGAAGAATATTAACCCTGGTAAGAAGAGATTGTGTTCAAGAACTGTAGAAGAAATACATAAAATTGATTTTTCATTGCCCATCATTTTTTTTCATCATTTTTATCTATTAATTAAAATAAGTTCCACACTCCGATTTCCTAACTTGAATATCTACATTCCAGGAAGTAAATTAAAATATGACTTGATATGATTCCATTTCTAAAGAAATGAGAGTTTTATAACATTAAAGTAAGGGCAGGAATCTGAGTTATCATTATGATATTATTATTTATTTTCTGATTTTTTTTCATACATGTCAAGTCATTAATAAAATCACCAAGGCAAAAACATAGTGTTTTTAATGTCCATTTTCTCCTGAAATCATCTTAGAATATGTGGCCACATTCAATCCTCCAAAAGAACTTTGTCTCTGCTGTTCCAGAAGATAAGATTTTCCCACACAAGTTGTATTTAAATTGCAATGGTCTGACTTGCCTCCCCACTCCCAATTCATATACTGAAGCCTAACGTCCATTACTCAGAATGTGACTGTATTTGGAGACAGGGGCTTTAAACAGGTGAGTAGGTTCAGTGAGGTCATTAGATGGATCATATATTGGTCCCCATAAGAAGAGGAAATGGGGAAACATAGAAGAGTAGGGTTGCTGCCCCTGAGTCTCATCATCCACTTCCTAACTTACATTCCATTACTACCCCATATTTTACTTCTATTTATTAAAACTTCAAATTAGACATTATTTTTTCATTAGTCAATGCTTCTTTTTATTTCCACATGCATTTCTCAATACTTCACTCACCATTCCTTCTTGCATATCAGACATCCTTTCTAGAAATCATATTTCTTAGGCCTGAAATACATGCTCCAAAAATTCCCTGAATAATTGTTTTTTTATAGGAAACTGTTTTTGTCTAGTAATGCCATTACCTCAGTCTCATTCTTGAAGGATGATTTTGCCACATACACAATTTTAAGTTGAAAGCATGTTCTCTCAGCACATTGCAAGGATCCCACTGGCTTCTTGTTTTCACTGTTGCTACTGAGAAACCAACTATCTTATTGCCTCTTTCTTTGAAGATGATCTGTCTTTTCTCTCTTGCTGCATTTAAGATAAGCCCTTCATCTCTGATGCTCTGCCAAAGTCCTAAGATGGTTCTTGGTGCAGATTTCTGTTTTCTGTTTCTGTTTAAAATTACAGGCTTCTGCATCTAAGGACTCATATCTTTCAAACATTTCCAGAAAAATTTCAGCCATTATTTTGAATGCGGTGGTTTTCCATCCTCTTTCCTATCCCCTCCTTACCTCCAGCTAGAATTTTCTACACTTCCGTACACTGTTTTCCATGTCTCTTAAATGGCTGTTCATATTTGCCATCTGTTTATCTGCTTAAACTTCATTCTGGATCACCTCTCTGTTATGTTTTCCAGTTCAACAAATCTTTCTGCTGCTATGTCCATTCTGCTGTTAAATCCACCCAGTGATTTTTTTTCACTATTATTATTATACTGTTTTATTTCTAGAAGCTCCATTTAATTCTGTTTCCAAATTTACTTGGTCATTTTTCCAGCTTCTTATTCCTTACTGATATTTTCAAGTTCCCCTTTTATTTCTTAAAAATACTTCATGTACATCTTTGGTATCATGTGTCTAAACTCCTATCATCTAAAGTCTCTGATCATCATCTCTCCATTTTTCCTGCTGGTTCACACTTAGTGGTTTGTTTTTAAAGAGGGTGGTTGGTTGTGATTTCTGATTGTGGGCAAAATTCTCTGAAATATTTTTAGTGGGAAATCTTAGAGGAGGAACATGAAATTCCATTCCCCAGTGAGAATTTGTTTCATTCTCCCAGTCCTCTGTTGTCCCAATCAACAAAGTCCACGTTGAAGTAACAAGTTCACTGTGGTTTCTTTGGACTGCACAGATAATGTCAATCCAAGATGCAAACTCACTTGAGGGCTGGCCCCTGCTTCTCATTTCTCAAAGATATTTTTCTTTCCATTATCCAGAGCCAGAGTGATATAAGGCAGTTTTGTGACTGCTCCTCTTGGCATTGAGAGTTTATTTCACATTCTTTCTAATACCACCAAGGGTGTAGCTGCAGATTTATGTAGCAATTGTCTACTGGCCCTTATGCAGGTCAAGATGGAAACTTGAGGCTGTGGGTGTCTTAAATACCTGCAGACTCCCTCGCCTCCCAGGGTTCCTGCTTGCACTCTCTTTTGTCCACCACAATGGCATACTTTCCTTGCCAGCTCAGTGATGCATTTTGAAAGATCTGTTTTAACATGTAATCCAACAGGGTCATTTTCAACAGGTTTTCTATGGCACTCAGCTTCCATGGTACCAGCAAAAGAAGTCGATAATTAAATTCTGAAAGATTTCAAAAAGTCTCCATTCAAAATGCCCTTACTACTTTAAACGGTAGATTTGATTATTTAATTATGTACTTAGATATATTGTATGCATATATGTATAAAACATTTGGAGTTTCCGTGAGTGCTAAGAACAGTCCCTGAAGCATTTTGGAGGTTGAGGGGATATCCAGGTAAAAAGAAAGATCCTGCTTAAAAGGTTGAATATCTAACATATTAGGTCAGGGTGACTAATATATTTTAATTTCCATCAATGGTTCAATTTTTAGTTTTTGAATTCTGTTAGCTTTATGTTGTGTTTTTAAGAACAGGAAATAAAATCAAAAGGTAAAAGAATTATTAGCTTCATGGTATTTCTCAATTACATCAAGACATTTGAAACATTTCAAGAAATGCTCTTTTCATGATATACGTCATGCACTGTTCAGACAATCTGGACCTGTACACCCAAAAAGGTTTTGTAGTTTTGGTGCAAAAAATGAGAAGTTTGTTAATTGAATGAAAAGCTTTGGGTCAATACCTGACTTAGTATCTCCCTACCAAAGCATCACCAGCTGATGGACTTTTTACTTTTCAAATAATAGGACAGTAGGCAAACTCAGTCAAAATCCCACATAAGCCAGAAGGGAATCTCCAGGTTTTAGGTAAAACCAGCTAAGTTCTGACCTGTCAACTCCCTCCCTGTCCTTTCCAGACTTTATTTTTTTAATGAAAGACCGAAGCTTACTTTATTGAGCATAGACTAAAAATCAAAACCTTAAAAAGGAAAAGGAAAAAAAATCCCTTACAATCCTGGACTGGTTCAAATAATACATATTATCATCATCTCCATCCTTGGAAAACAGTGTTATTTGAAATTAATGAGCATATTATTTGCCTGAAGCTAAACTGTGGGGAAACCTACCCACAGGTGAACTGCAGTTCAAGAACCCTACAAATATTCCATGCTGCCTACTCAGCTAAGATGAGGATCCCTTGCCTCTGCATTCCACAAGACACTGTTCAGAATGAACAGCAAGTCTTTCTACTCCAAGGATACAGATAGATTTGAAAATGATGTTTTTAATATCAATCATGAAGCCTAATTTGAAGTGTCAACTTGATAGATTATAGTGCCCAGCTATTGGTAAAATCCTAGTCTAGATGTTGCTGTGAAAGTGTTCTTTAGACATAATTAACATTCACATTATAGAGACTACATAAAGCAGATTACTCTTCATGAGGTTAGGTGGGCCCTGACCAATGTGTTGAAGACCTCAGGGCAAAGACTAAAGTTTCTCTAAGAAGAAAGAATTCTGCCTCAGAACTGCCACACAGAAACTGTGCCTGAGGCTCCTGCCAGTAGCCTGCCCTACAGATCTCAGACTTACCAGTGTCACCACTGTCTGAGCCAATTCCTTAAAAATAAATCTTTTGATGGATGGATGGATGGATGGATGGATGGATAGTCAGACAGATAAATAGAACCTATTGCTTCTATTTTTTCTGGAGAATGCTGACTAATATACCAAATTACTAGAGACTTTCAGAAGGGATAAAGAGCTGAGGACAAAATCAAGGGCATTTTCTAAGCAGGATACTGCAAAGGAGTTGCCTGGAGGAAAAGAAAGCAGTCAAGGTCGTTTCATTTCTTTGACTTTGTGCTTCCTTCCAGATGGGGAGAGGTGGGACATTCAAGTCCCATGACCAAGCTACTAATATTTGGACAGATGCCACATTGAGGGGACAGAGGAATTGGGAGACAGGTGCCTTGAAACTGCCAAAGAAGCCAGTCTGCTGCAAAGCTTAGTTACACTAGTGTTATAAAATTCAAACTCTGTAAAAACCTCCCTGTGCTTTCTTTAGACCCCAACTTCAGTTCTGCCCACTTAGCCTGAGACATCTAGGTTTAATCTCCATCAGCAGAATAATAGGCAGGAGAGAATAAATGGCTCAACTCCCCTTCAGGCAAGGATGGGCCTAGAAGCAGTTAGCAAGAGATCGAATACCCAGAAAAGGTCAGGGCTGCCAGGCAGAAAGAGATCAAGTTATCTTTGATCAAGTTATCATTTGTCAAGAAGACAAATGGTGATGGTAGCTTCAACACCCCCAAAAACCTTTTCTAGTTTCAATAATCTCACTTTTCTTAAAAATTTTTCTTAAAAATTTTTATTTTACATAAGAAAAAAGACTAAGAAACAACCAAATGAAAACTAATAACTGAGATATATTCAAATGCAGGCTAATAACAAACATATGTACAGTATATAGCTTATAAAATACATGCATATAACCTTCCATTCTTACTGTAATCTCTAAGATTGGAGGGGCGAGGGCTGGGATTAGTACCGTTAATAGGTGGGAAAGCTAGGACTTCATGTTAATATAATTTGGCATGGAGTGGAGTTGGAATACAAATCCAGATTTCTGATTGCAGGTCCTGTGCTCTTTCCCGCTGGTCTAGTATCATTGCAATCTTCACAGAAGCTTTTGGATCCTATAATCAGACCACCTGTTTCAAAGTATGGGTGATGTGACCATGGGCAGCCTATTTAAGCTTTGTGTGGCTCAGTTCCCTCAGCTATAAATGGAGATAATAACATTATTTGCTTTATAAATCATATAAAGCATGGAGAGTACCTAGCAAAGTGCCCAACATAGAGCAAACACTCGATAACAGTTAGCCACTATTATCTCCATGATGGAATTAGATTGCTGTATCATCAATTTAGTCATTTCCTGCCCAGCAAGTTTTAGAAAAATACAGAAAACTCAGAATCAAACCCAGGTAGCATCTAATGGGCATAGCACATTTTGTCTTTGCTTTAAATCGGGGATTGGAAAATACAGCCTGAGCTGACCTTTCAGGTTTTGAATAAAGTTTTATTGGAATACGGCCATGCTGTTCATTTACACACTACCTGTGACTGCTTCAGGGCTGCAGTGGCAGAGTGGAAGAGTGGCCAAGACCAAATACTCAAAAATCCTGGAATTTTACGGCCTGGCCCTTTTCAGAAAAAAAAGTTTGCTGATTTCTATTTTAAATCAATGATGGAAACTAAAAAACACACACTCCTTCCAGGTATCTGAAGTGGGAGATAAAAGAAATTTCGGGAACAGGAAGAGTCTATGAGCCATCTGTGAATCGAACAAGCCAGGGAGCCGTGTTTTGCCAGTCATGTGTCTATCCCGGAAACATTTGGGTATTTAAAGCATTTAAAACTTAAGTTTCTATCAACAAGTTGTACTCACTGCCCTCCTGTGAAATTGTCTTGCCTCCAGAAGCCTTTGGAAAGTTGCAATAACCGAAGCACTGACTTTCTCAGCACTTGCTTTTAAATAGCAGGAAAGGGAAGGAGCAGACAGAGGGACTGCAGCTGGTGCTGGCAGCAGGGTAAGTACTCAGGAAAGGATAACATAACTCGATAACACTGAGAGCTTAGCAACAGCTTTGTGTGCTCTAGACCATCAGCCTGGGGAAGGACTTGGGGGAATTCCCTGATATCCCCCAGAGCAAGAGCTCTTCAGGCCCTGAGGTTTGATTGGCCAAGTTATTAAATGAGAGTAGAATGAAAAAACTCCAGTCATATTCTCCAGTTTGCTGGCAATTCAGTAATGAATAAACTGCACTCACTTTTGAATGCATATAGAGCATAATGGCCCCACTATTCTCTACTCAGCAAATCATCCCACCCCTCTGAGCCTGTTTCCCCCTAAGACAAAAACAAGTACCTATTTCAGAGTTGTTGTAGGGGTCAAAGAAGAAAATCATATGGTTGTCACCAACATCTACATGTCGATGAAGACAATTAGCCACAGTGAGCAACTGGTCATCAGTATTCTCCCCACCACCACCAGCATTAGAGCCTCTATGAGCCAGGGCAAATAAATGGAAAAAAATAATATGGATCCAGGCAACAGGATCTATTGATTATCTGCGGTGTACCAGGTACTACACCAGGCACTCTTTAAAGTATGAAAATGAATGAAATACACTTATAGTCTGGAGGAAATTATGTATACCTACAAAGAACTCTGGTATGGGTGAGATACCAGTCAAAGATGGTATTTGTAAAGATACAAATCAAAGATGGAACCCAAGATTTGTCTTGGAATAAGGATGGGGATGATCACAGACAAAGTAGCATTGAAGCTTAGCCTTGGAAGATTTAAAAACTGAGGTGGGCTCTCTGAGGGGAGAGAAAGGTATGAGGAATGGTGTGGGGAAAGGTATGGAAAAGGAAAACTGAATTTAACAGGAAGTTTCTTGGTTGGGATGGAGCTTCACTGAGTGAGAGGAACAGAGGGGCAGTACCAAGTCAGGATGAAAGGCCAGCTGCCTTGCTGAAGACAGAAGCTCCAGGTCCTCCAGTGCAGGATTCCTGACCACCTGTCCCGTGATTGCCATGTAATCTGTTACTAATAAAAAAAATGTGAATAATTCCCTTTAAAATGTGAATTAAACTCCAAGGCTCTCCCCGTCATAATATTTCTTTAACTCAAGATCTGCTTTTCAGAGTGGGAGAGAAAGGGCCAGCTTCCAGCAAGCACCGGGGCTGGGATGCTCCATCACCAGGCTACCTGCAGGAAGCCTAGAGAGCAGCAAACTCAAAGGGCTTTGCATCCTTAAAAATCTTTTGTTTGTTTTCCTAAAATCTGCATATGTTCTTGGGAGGGCTTCTTATATGCAAGTGTCCTTGATATCATGTGTCTAGAGGAAAGAAGGACAGATGCTCGAGGTGAGTGGTGGAGGAGAGGGACAGAACATGCAGGCCTCATCAGCCTGTTTCCTCCTGGCCACAGACCACTGGTCTTCTTCAGCTTTGTTCACTGAATGCCCAGCATCGTACTAAGCATTAGACAGGCTGGGAATCAAACTGGGATTTCACCTATGGGAAGAATCCAATGTAGTCACCATCAGAATCAGGCATGAAAGGCCTCTCAAAGCAGAGGGTAGAAATGATGAGAAGATGGACACAAAAGGCAGAAAGCCAGCAAAGAGCTGAGCATGAGAATCCAGGAGAGCAGGGATGGAACAATGCCAGTGTCACCAGAAAGGAGGGGACACACAGGGAAGCTGATGAATAAATTTACTTAAACTTTGGGAAAACAGTGAGCTATAATTTTCTGCTAGAATGGTGAGATGAAAGGGGACTTGGAAAGGTGCAGTGTGTGTGTGCACGTGCCCATATGCGTGTGTGAATGCATACACACATTCCCTTGGAGGGCTCAAGTGTGCTGTATACATGAATTGCTCATAGAGAAAAGTAACTCAAAGCATGTGGAATACAGAACTTCATTTTGGTCTGGTTTCTCCTTCTACATGAAAGTAATGACCAATTTTTTGATGACAGGTTCATAAACATCTGACTTATCAAAACCCCAATAACGAATCTGTATAAATAAAAATCTGATTTAAAATAAACCAGAGAGGCTTCTGGTTGAAGGAAAGGGACAGACGGCACCCATGTGCTTCCTCTTTCTCCTGAGAAGGAAGCAGACAGGATGGTGGTGTGCAGAGAGGAGAGCAGGGGAAAGCACAACCCACGCCAGAGTGCCAGGGTTCTCCCCAGACACCAGCAACTCAAAAATACAAAGCACCCTGGAGCAATTATCAGGGTGATTTATTAAAGTGCTGAATTCAGAATAGCCTGGAGAACTGTGTCCTTGACCTTCTTGCCCAATAAACCTGATCCTTTAGTCTCCACTGAAGGCCTGAGCTGTACTTGCTAAAAATGTGGGTGACTCAAGTGACAGAAGAGAGGACATTTCCTCACCAGGGGTATCAGACAGAGACAAAGAAACTCCAGGTCCTCACTGATGAGAGAGAGAAAGAGAGAGAGAGAGAGAGAGGGGAGGGAGGGAGGGAGGAAGGGAGGGAGGGAGGGAGAGAGGGAGAGAAGGAAGGGAGGAAGGAGAAAGAGAGAGAGAGAGGAAGGAAGGAAGGAAGGAAGGAAGGAAGGAAGGAAGGAAGGCAGGCATCCCTGATCAGGACCATGCACAGAGCAAATCTGCTGTGTTGGCATCCCCCTGCTTGTTTCCACCATCGGCCTGAAGGTTGGCCTGCAAGAGGAAATGCTCCATCCACTGACCTGGAACCAGACAAGCTCACACAGCCACAGTGAAATCACCAAGCAGCTGCCCATACCAACCTTGACTGCAGCTAGCAAATACGAACAATACAAACAGGCTATTACTGAGAGCAAGAAACAAAAGACACAAGATGGATAAATGAGGTCATAAAAAAATAAAATAGTGATCATGTTGGGAATAGCAGAGTATTTAATGAACTCTTTTCCATCCTCAGAGAGATTGCAAGTTTATTGCATCAATCACACAGGAAAAAGCTGCAATGAAGAAGTAGCATCATGGGATGGAGTTCTTCCCACTTCACAGCCTATACTTCTCACCTCACTGTAAATGTGGATCACCAATGATGATGCAAGTGATAACAAGGTGAATTAGGAATTTGCTGGTCCAACTACAAAGAATGGGTGGCAAAATGCAGCCAGAACTGAAGGGTAGTGGTGAGGGGTAAAAGGTAAGGGAAGCTGATGGAGGGGACGTCTCTTGGACCTGGAGACCTGAGGACAGAAGGGAAGTTTCCACCATGCCTGCATTCAGTGTTCCGATGAGTCACAGATAGAGTGAGCTCTTTCTAGGTATTGCAGGGTATAAAAATAAGGTTTCAAGAAAAAAGTAGAATATAAACAACAGATTCTTGGAAATTAAAAATACAGTTGCAAAGTAGAAAATGAAGAATACTCAGATAGATTGGATAATAAAATTGACAATACTGAAAATAAAGCAGGTGGTATCCTGTGTGTAAGAATGCCCTAAATGGAGTGTAGAAAGCAAACAGAGACAGAATATAAGACCATCTCAAAGACATGTAAGATAGATCATGGGAACTCAACATCTATCAAAAGGACATTTAAGAAGGTAAGAATGGAGACAATAAAGGGAAAGAAGAAACCTAAACATAATAGAATATCTCACAGCACTGAGAAGAGATGAGAATTTAATTGAAAAAACCTGTTCATGTCTTTTGGAATTAAACAAAAACAACACTTAGACCCAGGGACTTGATAGAGGAGTCCATCATTCAGAGGAGAAATAATAGTTTCCTAGAAGCATAAGCCCAAGTAACCTCAAAGAAATAAGACTTGCCTGACACTAGAATGTCTCATTGCAGCAATGGATTCCAGAATCCAGTGAGGCAGTACCTTCAAAGTGCTGAGGGGCAAAGAATCAGAACCCAGAATTTGATTTGGAATCAAATTATTAACAAACACAAAAGCAAACTCTTTGGGCACAGGAGATGTCAGGAAGTTTATAATCTACTTACCCATTCTGAAAAATTACTCAAGGATATTTCTGAACACCAGCAAAAAAGGGGAGTCCAAGGAAGATGAGGTAAGATGTAATGGACACAGCTTCTGGGTCCCATCCTGAGGAAAGGACCTCTAAGGAAATCCTCTGAGTTTCGTTGTGCAGCTAGTCATTAATATTTACACAATAATGTTGTGAATGCTAGTTATATAACCAACTTATGTATAGAACATGAAATATATTCTATAGCTTCAGAATAGTCGCTAAAAACCTTGTCAATCTAAAAGCAGTGGTATAGAAGAAAAGGAGAGGAGAAAGAGCTTTTAAAGGAAGAAAAAACATGCAAATTATTCATTCTTTATAGTGAGTCACTGATAGATATGTCTTAAGTTGATGAATCAAAAATACAGGTTTGGGTGTATTACTTAACAATATATGAACCAAAAACTATAATCAAAACCATTAAGTAGGTAGAGGGTAGGAAAGTGAGAGGAAAGTATTCAATTCCTCCTTTTCAGTAGTAAGAACAGGATAAAATGATCAGAAATAAACACACACACTTAGCAGTCAATTCATTTTTAACAAAGGGGCCAAGAGCCCACAGAGGAGGGACAATCTCTTCAACTGGGTGTGCTGGGAAAACCAGATGCTCACATGCTGGAGAAGAAGACCTTTATCTCACACCATGTGCCCAAATCAACCCCAAATAGATTAAAGACTTAAACATAAGACCCGAAGTGACCTGAAGAAAAAATAGGGGAAGTGTTCCTTGATTGGTCCAGGCAAGGATTATTTAGACACACCTTGAAAGTACAGATAACAGAAGCAAAAGTGGACAGATCAGATGGCATTGAGCTGAAAAACTTCTACACAGCAAAGGAAACAACCCACAGAGTGAAGAGACGACAAGGCATACATTGGATGAGGGGTAATATCTGATAAATCTGAGTAATTCAAACAACCAAATAGCAGGGAGACATAAGCTGATCAAAAATGGGCCATGGATCTGAATAACTGGTTTATGTTTTGGAGAAACATCATTTAAGTGTGTTCATATTTGGGGATACCAACTGTGGTGGGAGAGGCAGAAGTCCAAGGACAGAAATGAAGCAAATTAGCAAGTCTGCGTTCTGATGGCTGTCCCTCTCCCCTCACTTCCAGTTCCATAGAACAGGCAGCCAGGCTTTCACCCTGTGGAAAGGGGCTGGAAAATTAGAGATGTGGAGAAACTGAACCGTGCCAGAGAAAACATTGCAACGAAGCCCAGGAATCCCAAACCCCGCTCCAACTGCACACTGAGCTCCAATCAGCACTTTGGGTTCCTCCAGGTTAAAAAACGAAAGATGGTCAAATATTCGTAAGACTCCAAAACCAAAAGCACAAGAAAAAGGAAGAAAGGAGGGAGAAAGAAAAGGAGGAGGGGGAAAAGGAGGGAGTTTAGAGAAAAGAGATAATTCAGGGAGCAGTGCACAAAGTATTTTTGAAAAACCTAGAATGAGTATCATCCAAAAGATAAAAAGGACACAGTAACAATGAACCAAAATCTACACAAAAATATAAGTACATATTAGTCATTTTATATATAGTTAAAGGAAATCTTTAGGGGTCAAAGAATACATTTGGGAAATGGAAAATGAGTCAGTCATCAATTTTAAAAATCCATGGGATATAGAAGGTAAAGTTGAAGAAATCTTAAAAAGTAGCCCTGCCTACTTTTTTGGAGGGTAGGTAGTACTCCCCTACCTACCCTCCAAAAACTGCAAGGGTCCACTCACTGGGGGCCCAGCACAGTGAATGAAAACGAGCACATAATTATGAAATTTCAGAGACAAATGAGCCAAAGGGCTTCAGTGTGGGAGGGACTGCGGTAAAAGGTCACATATTTCCTTTTCTTTGGTTGGTTGGTTTGGCTTCACTTTTCCCCTTGGTTGTGGTTTGGGTTTGTATGGGAAAGAAACCCTAATCGTTATTTAATTCCTTGTAGGATTGTGGTGGTAAAAGGCTCTGCTTGAAAAGAGCGCACAATAAGCAGGAGCCCAGCACCACAGCCAGGATGCTGGGGACGGCAGGGTGAAGACCTGTGGCCAGGGGCGTGGTGGTCTTCTCAGGGCACACAGGGTAAAGTAAAGTGGGTGAGGAAGCACTTTGGCTTTAAGCCACCTGAGCTCACCTGAGCCTCCCCGGGGGCCTCAGGACACTCCTCCACGCAGGTATCAGGCATCCTCGCAGGGCCGTCCTCAGGGACCCCTGAGCCCTAAGGATGCAGGAAGCTGAAAGGCACACGCTTCCCCCTCAGGGATCCTACTCCCCTGGTGCTGCATCTACCCACTCAGGATCCACTCCTCCCTCCTCACCTCCTATTCAGGGGTGCATTCAAATCACTCTTTGACATGCAGTCTGGGCTCCCCGAAGCCTCTTGATGCTGTATACTCCTTTTCCAAAACTGCAATCTGTGTCCCCTGAACTCTCTGCAGGCCACCCTTGCAGATGAGCTGACTGGGAAAGACACATCTACTCCTCTTGGCCCCAATATCAGTTGGGCTGTTCATGCAGCTCAGAAGCCACACCAGTCTGAAGTGTCCACCTCCTCTTCCTTCTTCCTGGAAGACTGCTGGGCGCTACTGACACCCCAACCTCTCTTCCTCTCCCCTACCTGCACTCTTAGTCAATGGCCTTACTCCTCCTTTCTAAGAACTGAGGCACCGAAAAGAGAATCTCCACAGAACCAGGTGGTCCACCTGTAGGCACTGCCCCACCTGCACCCTGCTTCCTGCCTAGAGTCCCCTGAGGAAGCAATCCCTCCCATCAGCACCTGATGTCACAGGAGCCATGCTTCCTTCTCCCTCCACTGGGAGTTGGGTATACTTGCTTGTTCTTCCCTTTTTCTCAAGAACTCACTGAATTTTGCCTCTACCCCATCCCGCTATCAAAACTTCTCTTGGTACGATGGACAATCACCCATTCTCATTCTGCTTGGCCCAAGAGCAGTATGTGACACAGCTGACCACCTTTTCTTCCTACATTTCTTCATCTGCCTTTTATAATGTCACAGTGAGAAGGACTCTACGTCCATCTCCTTTGCTGGTTCCTCTTCTTTCTTACTTAAGGTCTGAACATCCAGGTCTCTGTTCTCTTTTTCTCTTTCCTCTTTACACTGACCCCCTTGGTGGTCTCACTCATCATTTCTACACTTAGGATGGACAACAGTATCAAATGCAGACTCACTTCCAGACTCCAGGTATCTCCTCTGGGATGGTCTAAGTACATCTCAAAGCTCAACATGGTCAGCATGAGGCTGATTTTTCTCCTCCAAACTCATTCTACCTGCACTCTTCTCTGTATCCTTGGTTCACAATCCCACCTGCCAATCACTCAGGTCAAAATAATCAAATCCTCCTCTTCCTTCCCTCACATACTACCACTAACCTCCAGGGAAACACCATCAGCTCTACTGTACGATTATTCAAGATGTGACCAGCCATCACTGCTACCCTGTCAGACCCACCATTGTCCCTCTTTTCTCACCTGTTTCTGTAGTAGGCTTCTAACTGCCCTTCCTGCCTCAACCCTGGGCTCCCTCTGGGACTCTTCCCAACCCAGCAGTCAAAGTAAATGCTCATAAAACAAGTCAGATGGTGTCTCTCTAGTCCTGCCACGAATGTGCCTTTTCTCAGGATGCAAGTCACAATCTTAGACGCCTCAGGGACTCACATAACTTCCCACGCCCTGACTCTGAAGGCTTCTTCTCCCACTCCCACCTCCCTCTGCTCCAGTCTTACTGACCTGCTTCCTAGAGCATTCTAGAACTTTCTTGCTTTCAGGAATCTGAGTTTTCTGGGATCTTTGCCTAGGACACTGGCAAAGCCTCTCCCTTCATCCCTCAAGCATTGTTCAGATGCTGTCTCAGTGAGACTCCCCCTAACCTGATCCCTGACCTCACCCCAGCACTTGCACCTACTTACTCCAGCTCTTGCTTCCTTTTGTCCACACTTTGGCCATCTTCCAAAAAGTAGACACCATGTTTTCCTCTTTCCTGTCTTCTCTCTAGACTGAGAACTCTAGAGGTAGGACTCAATGTATTCCAAGCACCAAGAACAGCACCAAGCATGCTGAGTGAAACTGCTGAACAAACAAAGCCATCATGAATCTTTAGCTGCCACTTCCAACCATATGCTACAGGTTCATTAAGGCACGTTTCTCCACACTTTTTAGTGGGCAGAAACTCTGTGTACACATCAGGAAAGTCTGAGGACTTACCCCATACCCTCCAAACACACGCACGTTGTTAAGGTTCCATCAGTGAGTGTTGATGAGAAACTAATAGCCCCAGAACACTGGGATCAGTAGAGCATAGACTTAATTTGTGTTTTTTTAACCATGCAACATTCAAAAAATATTCATAAGCACCTACTGTGTTCCAGGTACTATTCTAGGAACTGAAAATATAACAGTAAACAAAATGGGAAAAAAAAAATTCTGCCCCAGAGAACTTACTTACTGGATAACAAGTGATAACAAACATCTGAACACAGTTCACACAAGTTTAAGGCATATTATTATTGAATGTTTGGTGTTCCCACAGGGTGGTGGACATCTTAAGTGAATATGTGTAAGATCAGGGCAATGATCATCTCTCGGGGGACAGAGATTATTTCTAGGAGTTAAGAAATCCTAGATATTACAATGGTTTGTGGTCTTCCAAAGCACAACCTACCTAGTGAAATCTCCCTTAGTATTTAACTCAATTCACTTCAATTTTCCTCCTGTAGTTCAGAAGGGGCAATAATGTGGAGACACAGCAACACAACATGCCAGGCTCCCTGGGTGTAGGAATCTCAGAATCACCACCCCTGCTCCAGGAAGAACCCGACTCAGCTCTGCACTCTTTGCAGGTTTACAACTTCCTTAGAAGCTAGTGGCTAGGTAGGAGCCACCCTATGCACAGCCCTGCGATGAAGACACTTCCGTGACATGACGGAATATGGAGACTGAGAAAAAGCCAAGATGGCAGGAGAGAAGAAACAAAGAGTGAGGCTGTGGTTATTTAGCCTCAGAATTCTTTTTTTTTAAAGAAAAAGAAAAATTCACGAGAAAATTACCATTTGCGTTTGTTCACAGGTAGAGAAAGGTGTGTGTCGCACCAGTGACTCCTAACAATTGAGAGTTTATGCTTTCACAGGTGACTGAGTGACCTTTCACTAAGTTTGATTAATGGACTCATTCAAACAAGCTCTACACCCAGAAGGTGAGGGTCGAGGAGGGGGCATTTCCTGCTGAACTGTGCAGTCCCAGAGAGCTGGCTCACAGGTAAGTGGGTGTGTGCATTTCCCTATTAGGTGAGTGGTCCAAGTCCTCCTCACTGCCCTCTGCACCTCGTCCCACTCTCCTCGTACTGGCAGCACTCCCGCAGATGCACAGAACATCTCTCTGCAGCTATACACATGTGCACACACACACACACACACACACACATTCTCTCCCACAACTTTGTCTCTACTAATGGAGGTAGTAGAACTCCATTTCAAATTCCTCATATTTGAACCCTAACAAAAGGCAAAAGGTATGGACACTCCAGTTGTCAAATAGGCTGCCCCTCCAGCAGCACTGAGACTGGGCTCTGGGACACGGCATGACACTTTCTGAAGACAAGTGTGAAATAATCGTTCACCTTGTGCTCTGAATGCATTCTCCTGTACAGAGAAAACTCCCCTTCAAGACAAGACGTGTCCTCAGAGGTACATGTGAGGGTGTGCATGGTGATTGGTGACATCTTTTTAAAGTATGCACACAGCACAGACAAAATCCCAGAAGTCAAATAGCTCAAATGGTCACATTTCTCCACAAAGCCACAAGATGACAAGCAGTGCTCATGAGGGCCAATGGTGCCGTCCTGGAATACTTTTTTAAGTACAAAATGCAATGACCTTAAAGTTTGCAGCTGGGAACCAGACTGTCTGTGCTCTGCCACTGCCTAGTTCATGTCATGTTTGGGAAAGCTCCTTGTCATCTTCGTGCCCCTGTTTGTTCAGCTCCAAAATGGCCACATAGTAGTGCCAAACTCACAGGAGTGTTGCAAAGGGAAAACAATCAGCGGTGGCTGTTTTCACTTTCCTAATAGGACTTCAGTATGAATTTTGTTATTGTGTTCTGATTCTTTTTCAAAATGGAGATCTATCTATAATATAAATGGACACTCAGTAATTCAGAATATTTATTAAATAGGATCCAGTCCTGAAATTATTATTTGAAGTTTACTATTATAGCAGAGACTGCTGCTTGCCTGCCAACTATCCATTCAACTCTGCTTATTAAGATCTCATATTTTATTCTAGGTATAATGTGTGCGGCTTAAAGATTAGATAACCAGAGTCCCTTGTGGCAGATGTAGCCTATGTTCTGAAGGAAAGTTATAAAAGCAGGAGCTGAGTGAGACTTTCAGAAAGGCTCCTTCAAGGAAACTGCTCCTGCTGGCAATTACGTCCCCGCTGAATTCCCAGAACCCATTCGGTGGCTGCCTAGGAGGCAGCTGTGACGGCTGAGGTCTCAGTTGCCACACTGGACCAGACATTGACCTTGAAAATGGAAGACTGTGCTGGGAAAGGGGAACAGAATGTCAGAAGAGCCTGGATCCTTTTGACTATGAAGCTACCATATCTCTCAGAAAAAGATGTTCAGGTTATTTTATGTCAGAGAAAATAAAAGTTTTATCTTGTTTAAGTCACTGTCCTTTTGGGGTTTTCTTTTCCACATGGTTGATTTTAATGGTGAAACAGTATGTTTGAAGTAGGATTTATTCTTCATCAGATAGATAGCATCTCTTACCTCTGTATTCTTTTTCCAGTTTCATTTGAATATTTGCAGGCATAACTATTTTAAGCTTGTCATATAGCTTAAAGCATTTAAATGTACTCAAAATCTCTATTAAGGTTACCCTGGAAAATTGACAAGAGCTTATATTTCTCAGGAAATGTTTTTTCTTTTCCTTATTTGTATCACCATGTAAAAACAAAACAAAATGAAACAAAGGAACAACAATCCAATCTCATGTAGTTTTGGTGAACAGCAAGATTATTTGAAAAAAACAAAAAAGCATAAAGACATGAAAGTAAATCACATAGCACGAGTAAAAAGAAAGTCACACACTGAATTTAAGTTTAAAATGCATTTTAAAACTGGTTACCATCCTAATAGTTTTGCAAAGTGCCAGATTATCTTATGATTTTGTTTTATAGTTACATAATAGTTCTTAAAAATCAGATTCAAAATTAATTATATGAAAAACTCAAAACCAGCAAGTATAATGACAAATATTACTGAATGTGCACTATGAGGTCTGCATTGCTCTAAGGTCAAGGTCATGTTCTTCACTTCCTGCAACACACAGACCTTCATGATGATGTCTACATCACACGGCAGGAGAGGAAGAGGAGGGTTCTTTTTTAAAAATCAAATGGTGAGCAACCTTCTTTAGCCTATGCTGAGAATTTCACGTAGAAATAATGTTCTAGAATTCAAATTGCTTCCCTAATGCTAAACCACTCTACAATGAACCTCTCTGCCTGCATCACCCTCCATAAGATGAGCGTACGATGCAGAAAATAAAACACTCAGCTGAGTGAACACAGGCAAATGCTGAGAGCAGAGCCAGACTCATGAGCCACTGCCTCTAAGAGATAAATCACCAAACTCAGCTCTGCTTCTCCGTTGTCACAGGTGAAACAGGCAGACTGTCACAGCAGCGCCCACATTCCCCGTGCAATACCAGGGACAGCAGCATGGATACTCTTCAAAGGCAGAGATTTTTTTCAGTTTTGTTCTCTGGTATGTTCTCCCATAGAGCAGTACCTAGCCATAAAAGGAGCTCATCAAATCACTGCCAAATCAATGAAGGTTGTGCTCTTAAAATGAAAAAGACTCCATAGGAGACTAAAGTCAAACCTGTTTATATTTATCTGTTCCACCCCACGTCCTTGGTTGATCAATCTATCTTCTTGCCAAATGTTTATATTACACACATTACATACACATATTACATGTCATATATATATATATGTTTGTTTATATATATTACATGTATATATATATATATATATATGTATGTTTGTTTGTTTGTGGCAGTACTAGGAAGCAAACCCAGGGCCTCATGCATGCTAAACAACTATTCTACCACCGAGCTACATCCCTTGCCCCCACAAAATATTTATATTCTTAACTGAAAATCAAAGTTAACGTTTTGGATAAGAAGAATCACTTCTGACTTTAGTATCATTTTCATCAACTTCTTTTTGCCATGTGTGATGATTTGGATTTAGAATGCCCCCTCAAACTCACGTATGTTAAAGCCTTGTCCCCAGCCTTGTGCTATTGGGAGGTGGTGGAAGCCTTAAGAGGTGGGTCTAGCAGGAGGCCTTCAGGTCACGTAGGGCATGCCCTTGAGAGGATTGTGAGGCCCCTGACTCTGCCTCTGTTTTTCCACTTCCTGACCACAAGCCAAGTGGTCCTGCTCTGCTGTACGTTGCTGCCGTGATGTGCTCTAACAGGCCCAAAGCCATGAGGCCAAGTGACCATAAACCAAAATCTCTAAAACTGTAAGCCAAAGTAAACTTCTCTTTTTTTTTCATATTCTTTTTTTTCACAATTTTTATTTATTTATTTTTTGTTGTTGTTTTACATTTTTGTCTTTACCTTTTTTTTTAACAGACTTCATTTTGATTCTTTGTACACATATGGGGTTCAAGTGTTCATTTCTATGGTTGTGCATGATGGACGATCATATCGTTCTTGTTAATCATACATGTACATAAGGTAATGATGTCTCTCTCATTGCACCATTTTTCATATCCTCTCCCCCTTCTCATTATAAGTAGATTATCTCAGGTGTTCTTCATAGTTATCTAAAGCTGATGAACACAACAAGCAATGTCTTATATTCATGTAAGCTTCATAATGTATTGTAATCTCCTTCTTGATTACAGTAAAATATACTTAACATTTACCACTGCAGCCATGTTTAAGTATATAGTCCAGTGGCATTAAGTTCATTCAAATGGTTTTATAGCAATTACTCTGATTCATCTGCAGAATAGACTTTCTTTTAAATATATGGCTTCTATGATACTTAGGTTCAATTTACTAAAAATAAATTAGCCAGGGCTAATGATAACTTTTGTCTGTTTTGACAGTCACTTAGGTATTAGAGATTCCCTCAAGGTGCTCTTGATATTTGTTAGGCAAGACCAAGATATTTATGTCGCACTCTCTGATTTCATGAGATTGGAGCCATGTGTTTTGATATGCGTGTGTTAAATGTTGACTATTTGCTTTTGTTTATACATCTATGTATTTATAATTGTTTTTTTAAATTTGAAGCCTTTTTTGACTGGTCTCAGTGGAGCCTCTTATTCCCACAGACCCAACACCAACACAGCATTGTTCTGGATCTCAGTTTAGAGAATTTCAAAGTCTACTCAGGAAAAGATTATATATTTTTTAGTTTATACCTCTGACTTGTGGACAGCAATAAAGAAAAAGCAAACATGATCATATTCTATTTCAGCCTTATTGATACAAAAAGAAAACACCGACAGATACAACTTGAATACATACTTTGGAAAATATCCAAGGCTTTGAATGAGTTTTTAAATCCAAAGCATTCACCTACTAGTTTCAAATGTCCTAACAAATTTAGGCAGACATCTTGACCAGGTAAAAAGAACCACATGTTATAATACGACACACTATTCTAAGAAGAGACATTTTTAACACCCTCCAGGGAGGGAACTGCCCATCATTTTATTAGATTTCATGTTTATGAAAGAGTCACATAATGAACACATGAGATACCACAAAGGGAAACTGCAATTCCCTCCAGAGAAGGGCACTACCACCATTTTATTAAATTTCATCTTTTTTTTTTTTGTAGCAATTTTACTTCTACTTT
Source organism: Glaucomys volans (assembly GCA_020662805.1). NCBI lineage: Eukaryota > Metazoa > Chordata > Mammalia > Rodentia > Sciuridae > Glaucomys > Glaucomys volans. Next base: position 185,285 of record JAJEJO010001843.1, on the reverse strand, counting down.
TCCGCATTATTACATAAGGGACTCTGCTAGATACAAATGATAAATCCTAGACCAAAATAACGAGGTCACTTTTGAAAATTCAATCATGGTGAATTGGTCTCAAGAATTTTTAAATATATCAAGCAATTTACTTAAAAGGGAAGATACTCCTAAGAGGAGCATCCATTGGAAGTTGAGCAGGGGCTGAGACGTAACAGTAGAGAACACGTGTTTAGCATGCATACGGCCCTGGATTCAAGCCCCAGAACCAAAGGAAAAAAAAAAAAAATGAAGTTGAATAAATTGTGGAAGAGTTTAGTAACCATGGCAGCAGAACCGAAACTCTAAAACCCAAAGATTCCCCATGAACCAGGGGATTCCAACCAGAAAAAATGAAGCCACTTACCCTTTGAAAGAAGGTGATTGAAACACCAAGCAGCTTTGGTGGCTCTGGTGAGGTGACCCATCAACAGTCCCAAGGTTTTGTCTACCTTATTGCTAATGCTCAAATATCATAAGTGATGAGAAGGCTTTATGAGTGCACTTTTTCTAATGCATTTTCTGTGCAACCATTAGGGTGAAGAGTGGGCACCTGCTTATCCAATGACTATCAACCTTTAGCTACGAATCACCTAAGAGAATGCTACACTGTCTGCTCTCTCAGAAATAAATTATGCGATTAAGAGAAAAAGAGCACATATCTATGCTACATCTAGTCTACTATGAATACTTTTCAATCTGTTTCAATGTTCAACCATCTGTTTGAGGCAATGGCTTTATTTTCATACTAGCAAGAAAAATCCTTGACATGAGTAGTTCAGAGCCAAAGGTGGAGTGAGCAGAGAAGATAAATAACTGTGCCAAAAAATAAAGTCAATACACCCAGTCTCATGTAAAGACTACAGTGCAAACCCTTTGATAAGAACCCACTGATTCTTGCAGGGAAAAAAAGCAATAATGTGATGATGGCATGGAAACAATTTCCAAACTATATAGTGAACTTTCTCTAGGATTCTATGGATTATATAAGTAGCTGAAAAATTCTTCTAATTTGACTCCACTAGGAGATTTCTTTCTGTGTACTCACTATTTTCTTTCTACTAACTTAGATCTCAGTAAAACCAACATCCATTTCTCTCCTTTTTGCAGTTCTCCAGCCATTAACCCCTAAAGAAAACTAACATCTTACATCACGGAAGTGTAACCTCCATTACATGGCAGGGACACTCAGGCTGGGCTCTACCACATGAACACTGAGGACCCAGGAATTTTAATCCATGTGGGTCTAAATATACCACTGTTGAGAGTAAATGGATTTCAGGGATCTAGATACAGAATAGGTCAAATAAAAAATATGCAGACCAGTCACCCAAGAAAGTGACCCACACATATCTGGGAGAAGCCGTGTTGTTCTGGGCCATTCTAAGAATGCGGCTATATTATAGTCAGTACAAATGGTCACTCTGTTAAAAACTCTCAATTTGTGAAAAACTACACTTTTATGAAAAGGAGATCATTTGTTTTGTCAAAGGAATGCTGACCTCATAGAAGCATCTTTCGTAGGTTTTATTTAAATGAAAGATATCTTTACTACATTAAAATTTTATTCATTTAATATAAATTTATTTTGCACATACATAATTTTTAGAGAACAAGATGGTAGTTTGTGTAGATTAAACTTAGATTTCAGAAATATTTCTCCTTTGACAGAGTTCCTTAGACAAAAATACTTAGTCAACAGAAACAACTCATCTTTCCATTTTAAAGAAGAAATTCAACTACAGTATTGTCAAAACCAAAAATTACAACAATTTAGTTTAAAGATTTAAATTGGCTTTATTTTTGCCATCCTGGAATTCGACAACACTTCATTCCATAAAACAGAATTAAGTGGTGTTACCGTGGGCCAAGCAGAGGAGGTTGGTTTTATAGCCAGGAAAGGACGAAAAAAGCAAAAACAGAGAATATAAAGTGGACAGGTCATTTCAAAGTAAAGTGTGAACAGAGAGACAGAAAAAATAGAAAAATAACTGATTAATATCAGATTATTTTAGGATACTTTTTGTAAGAACTAAAGAACATAAATATTTAAATAACTTCCATGAAGTTGAAATGGGCCTGTTGGGAAAAAGGCACTGTTAATTCTTTCTCTCCTATTTCTAGGAAGGCCAGATAACAACTCAATTTTAGTTTGACTTACAATATGAATGATAATTTTCTTATTTTTGTATGGTCTAATAGGGACTACTGCAGGAACTTGGTCAAAAACAGTGGTCTCCTCCCATTTTTATCTAACAAATGAATTCTCCGGCAGCAAACCTACCATGGAGGAAAAACAGGAGTAATTACTGTGTTTTAGATTTCCATTGACTCATTCTGAAATATGACAAGATATTCTGGCCCAAGGACTGGTTATCCTGAAAGGGCAAAGTCAATTCAAGATTGCATTGTGAAAGCAGTCTGAAATTTCAGAATGGAAATAGAAGTTATGATGTTCTTTTAGGAAAAAATGAGCACAGAATTGATATTGAGGGGGATGAATGCAGGGATTCAAACAAAAGAAAAATAAAATCAGTTCAAGGAGTGAATGGTAAAATGCCAGGAAAAAGGGTGAGCCAACAAGATTGTTCAAGGTAAATAGATCATGTTGGAAAGTAGATGTCAAATAAGAAATCAAATAAGGACTTTGTTAATCAGCTTTTCATGCTCAGACTAAAATATACAATGAGAAAAACTTTCAAAAAAAAAAGAAAACTTTATTTTGGATCATGGATCTGAAAGTTTAGTCCATGGTCAGCCAAGTCCATCGCTCTGGGCCCAGGATAAGGCAGAACTTCATGGTGGAAGAGTGTGGTGGAGGACTACTGCTCCATTCATGACAACCAGGAAGCAAAGAGAGGCAAGGGGCCACAGTGAAGATAAACCTTCCCAAGTCATGCCCCTACAGACTCACTTCCCCCAACCATGTTCCACATGCCTACAGCTATCCAGTTACCACCCAGTCAATCCATTCTAATTAGGATGAACAGATTAGGTTATAAATCTAATAATAACTTAATCAGTGTACCTCTGAATATTCCTTCATTAACACAGGAACTTTTGGGGGATGATTTATATCCAAACTATAACATTCCACCCTGTGCTCAAAAGCTCATCTCCATCTCACAATACAAAATGTATTTAGTTCATCTCTAAGAGTCCCATAGTCTTAATAGTTCCAGCACTGCCCAAAAGTTCAAGTCCAAAGTCTTACCTGAGATTCAAGATATTCAAAACTACCTTAAGATTTCATCTTACCCCAATTAGAATGTCTTTTATTAAGAATACAGGCAACAACGGGCATTGGCGAGGATGTGGGGAAAAGGGTACACTCATGCATTGCTGGTGGGAGTGCAAGTTGGTGCAGCCACTCTGGAAAGCAGTATGGAGGTTCCTTAGAAAACTTGGAATGGATCCACCATTTGACCCTGCTATCCCACTCCTTGGCCTATACCCAAAGGACTTAAAATCAGATTACTACAGTGATGCAGCCACATCAATGTTCATAGCTGCCCAATTCACAATAGCTAGATTGTGGAACCAACCTAGATGCCCTTCAATAGATGAATGGATAAAGAAACTGTGGTATATATACACAATGGAATATTACACAGCCATAAAAAAGAATAAAATTATGGCATTTGCAGGTAAATGGATGATGTTGGAGACTGTTATGTTAAGTGAGA
>JAJEJO010001843.1:148440-181571 GCA_020662805.1 Glaucomys volans | reverse complement strand
ACTCTACTTTGTGTACACCCAGAGAAACAATAGCTGTACTCCATTTGAGTTCAATGAATCAAAATTAAGTACATAAAAAAAAAATAATAAAAAATAAAAAATAAAAATAATAAAAAAAATCAAAAGCAAGTTACATACATCCATATACAATGGCAAAGAGTAAACATTCTCATTCTGAAATGGAGGAACAGGGACATAGAAAGAAGGGATGAGATCAAAATAAGATTGAAATTCAGTCGGGAAACAAGTCCTACAAATCACATACAGCATCTAGACAAATGGTAGGGAGATATGCTCTCTAAAGTGTTTGAGCAATCCCATCTCTTTGGCCTTGTGGTTACACTTGGCTTTATTCATAGCAAGCAGACTTTTTTAGTGGAGAGTCCATATTACTGGTATGATTAATTATTTGGGTCTCTATTCCAGGTTTGGCTTCAACTTCACAACTTCACATATCACGCTCTCAGAGGCAGCCTACAGGAATCCCACCCTGGGAGGCCACACTTTTCAAAATTTCTTTGAAATTTCAGTGGTAGTCTTCTGACCCCTTAACTCCAGCATCCTGTATTTCTGCAGACTAGCACCACAAAGATGATGCCAAGTCTGCCACCAGCTCACATAGTACCTTGGTCCCCTAGGATCACAGCAGCAGTGACCTCTGAGTGTCTGCATGGTTGAGCAGGGTGAAACCACTTCCTAAGTCCAGGTGTGTAAGCAAGGTACCCTGAGAATCTCTTCTCAAAGGAGTTTTCCTTTCCACATCCTTGAGCCTGCAACAGGTGTGGTCTTGTAAATTCCTGAGATGTCCTCAAGGCATCTTTCCTATTATTTGTGTGGAAAGTACTTAGCATCCCTTTAGTGGCTGTAATCTCTTTAACAACCACATCATGCTTGGCTCTAGTATTACAAGCACTTTTCTGGCCAAATGCAAGTTTTTAAAATACTTCAGCTCTGCTTTTTGCTATAAATTTTCACAGAAAATCTGACTAAAAGCTGCCAGCAAAATCTATGCCACTGACTAAATGCTATGCTGTGTGGAAATTTCCACCACCAGCTTAATTATCACCTTTAGAGTCAGCTTCACACAAAGTCTCAGGACATGGGCAAAATGTAGGCAAGTCCTTTGTCAGAATATAACATGAATAGCCTCTAGTCCAATTCCAAATAGAGCCCTCATTTTCTCTGAAACTTCATGAGCAGAATCTGCAATTCCCATCCACATGCTGTGTTCTGAGCTCCCAGCAGAATCACTCATTAAGCTCTTAGAACATTGTAAGGTTCTGCAACCTGCATCTTCAAACTTTTCCAGACTTCTTCCAAAAACCAGTTCCCAAGGCTTCTGAAGCACCTGGTAAGCTTAGTCATGGCAAGAATCCCACTTCTCGGAACCAATTTCTGTGTTAGTGTTTCATGGCTGTGATCAAAACACCTGACAAGAACAACTTAGAGGAAAAAAATTTATTTTGGCTCGGGGCTGTGGGGGATTAATCCATGGTTGGCAGATCTGTTGCTTTAGGCCCAGGTTAGGCAGCATGTCTTAGAGGGTGTGTGTAGCAGAGCTTCACTGTTTTTCACTCATGACAGCCAGGAAGCAGGAGAGGTGGGGGGCACAGGGAGAACCTTTCCAGGGCATGGTCCCAGGGACATACCTGCCTGCAGCTACCAGTCAGTTCATTCAAATCAGAATGGACTGATTAGCCTACAGTTCTCATAACTGACTGATTCTACCTCTGAATATTCCTGCATTCGCAGAGAAGCTTTGCAGGGACACCTGAACGTAGACCAAGCTGGTGACAGTGGAATGAAGATGAAGCATAAATCCAGAGGTGGGAAGAGGAAGAGTCACAGCACATGGTGGAGAAGAGCCATGCACAAAGGTGACTCCACATCTCTATAGGAAGGAGCGGGAGGCCCCAGCAGGGGTGGAGAGGACCAGAAGCAAAAAATGAGTTTGCTGTTCAAGGGAGAAAGAGACAAACAGCAATTTGATTTCAGATGGCTTGTGACAGTGTGGCCTTTAACTATTGAGCTGCAGACAGCTGAAAGTGAAAATTTAGAATTTAAACATTTAGGACCTAGAGTAAGAACTATTGAAAGCATAAATCCAAAATTCCCAGAGGAAGCTTTGTATGGACTGGCTTTTCCAGTCAGGTAGAAGCAGTGGGAATGCTGAGGGCCCAGTTCTGCAGCATTCGAGGGACACCTACAACCAATGCAAGAAGAGAGAAAAGAAGTCTGGCATACTCTTCCTTTTCTCTGCTGGGGAACAATTTTGATGTCCTAGTCAAATTGACTAGTCAGTGTATCACCTGACTACCTCCTATCAGCCTGGCCTTATCCAAATATCTCAAGTCTCATGATATTTTTGTCTTTACGGTCCAAATGATTGGAAAAATACTAACTATCTCCTTACAGGGCAGACAAATCACACAATATATTCAGTTAAATTAGATGAAATGTGTAATTCTGAATAGGTAACTTATTTTTATTTCAGAATTGGGAATAATAACCATATCTACCAAAGACTGAAGGTCAAATTTTTCTCCCTACTTTAAAAGCTCTTAATAAACTGAAACTAAAAAGTCAACAAAGCTCTGAAGTTGGAAGGCAAACTGTAAAGGAAGTCTTAAAAATACTTCTCTAGGAGGCTGTTCAATAAATGGAATTGAAACAACCATGCAGCCACCTGTTAGAAAACTTCTGGGAGACACACCTCATACCAGATCCAAGGAGGAATTCAAATGGATCAAAGAGATATGAATGTTAAAAGGAGAAACTATGAAAGCGTCACATGAAAACATCCTGCGGGTTAAAATCTTTCACAAGGTGTTTACCAGGGAGAGGCGTGGAGCCCTTACAGTGGGTTAACTCAGTTTCAAAGCCAGAGTTAGGGAAACCACTTGCACCGTCACTGGAGACAACACACAGGTGTAACTGAGTAACCATGCCTGCCCTGAATGAGCTGAACATTCCTCTTGGTATAAACAACTCCTGATTCTTTTTCTGCCTCAAAAATATATAAAAAAAAAAATATTTTGACATACTTTGTATTAGTTTCTTTAGGTTTTCATATAAAGTGTCAAAATCAGCTTGGCTTTTGAAAGAACATAAATGTATGGCTTCACAGTTCTGGAAGCAAGAAGTCTAAAATCAAGGTGTCATGGGCCAGTGGGTGTGAGTGTCACAGGGGAGGTCCAGCTTGCCCCGTCTAGCTTCTGCTGTTTGTTGCAAAATTCGGTGTTCTGGGGCTTGTGCATGTATTCTGGTTGCATGACCATCTTCTCCTTGTTTCTTCGCCTCATCTTCCCTCTGCACAGATCTAGTTCTGTGTCCAAATTCCCCCTTCAATAAGCACACCAGTCATATGGGATTAGAATCCATGCAGACAAACTCGTTTGATCTCAATTACCACCGTAAAGACTATTTCCTAAGTCACAATCTGACATACTAGGGTTTACCCACAAAACACTTCAAAGTAACATCTTTTAAGCACATGAACAGTTAATGAAGGCTGACATTCTCCATGCCAATCTCCCGAGAAAGAGACAGAGTCACAGATTAATAGTCCCCATAATGTGTCCCAAGGACACCCCACCAACCATGCCCACTGTGCTCAAGATAGACATGAAGACTTCCCGACTCCCTGCTCAGAATCCCTGAAGCAGGTCCCTGAGGAAGGTGGGGCATGTTTCTCAAACATTCTCAAGAGAGAAAAAGGATTTTTAAAGGCTTTTTAGCCTCTGGTCCTCAAACATCAACAGGGCTTCAAAGTTTCACATGAAAGAAAAGAGAAAAAGAAAAAAAAAAAAAAGAGCTGCTTTTTGTGAGTGTCACCCAGAGGTTTTGCAGGAGCCCTGGGAAGCAGGGAAGGATTATCAGGGAAGCTGCAGACTGCAGCCCAGAGCAGCTGCACATTCACACTAGGGCAATTCTAGGCCAGTCCTGGGGCTCTTGACAAAGGTTTACATCTGGAATGTCCCCAGAGTCTCATGTTGAAGGGTTGGTTCCCAAGAGGAACATTGCTGGAGGCATCACAATCAAACTCAAATCATACTACAGAGCTCAATTAACAAAACAGCATGGCACTGGCATAAAGAGAGACACAAAGACCAATGTAGAAGAGAAGACAGACAGATCCACATAGAGACAGCCATCTGATCCTTGACAAAGGTGCCAAAACATATGTTGGAAGACAGATAACCCTTTCGACAAACGATGCCGGGAAAACTGGTTATCCATATGCAGAAGGGTGCAACTAGACCCTTATCTCTCACCCCGCACAAACATCACCTTGCAGTAGATCAGAGACTTAGGAATTAGACCAGAAACACTGAAACTACTAGAAGAATTCAGAGGGTCAACACTCTGACATGTTGGTGCAGGCACTAACTTCCTTAACAAGATCCCTAAAGTTCAAGAAATAAAAGCAAAAAACAGTAAATGGAATAGCATAAAATTAAAAAGATTCTGCACAACAAAGGAAATAAGAGAGGGAAGAGATAGCCTACAGAATGGGAGAAAATCTTAGCCAACAAAAGATTACTCTTTCAACCATGGATTAATATCCAGAATATATTAACCCCCCCAAAACACCCAAAAATCTGATACCCAATCAATAAATGGGCAAAAGTCTGCAATTGACACTTCTCAAAAGAATAAATACAAATGGCCAACAAATACATGGAAAACTGTTCAACATGCTTAGCAATCAGGAAAATGCAAATCAAAACTACACTGAGATTTCATCTCACCCCTGTTAGAATGGCAATCATCAAGAACACAAAGAAAAATAATTGCTGGCAAGGATGTGGGGAAAAGGTACACTTATACATGGTTGGTGGGAATTCAAATTAGTATAACCACTTTGGAAAGAATCAAGGAGATTCCTCAAAAGACTTGGATTGGAAACACCATGTCATCCAGCTATCCCACTCCTTGGTATTAATCCAAAAGAACTAAAATCAGCACACTATAGTAATACAGGCACCTCAGCGTTTATAGCAGTGCAATTCACGATAGCCAAGTTATGTAACCAGCCAGGTGCCCATCAACGGATGAATGAATAAACAAAATGTGGAATACATAAACACAGTGACGTTTTACTCAGCCATGAAGAAGAATGAAATTATGCCATTTGTGGGTAAATAGATGGAACTAGAGAAGATCATGCTAAGTGAAATAAGATAGAAAGTCCAAGATCAAATATTTACTTGTATATGTGGAAGCCAGAGAGGGAGAGAGAGGAAAAGGGAATAACACAAAACAAAAAAGAAAGGGGTCTCACAAAAACAGAAGACCAAATAGAGCAGAATAAGGGGGTTGAAAAGGATGGGAGGACATGAGGAAGTACTGGGGAATGAAGTCTACAAATTATGATAGGTCTATGTTTGAATATACCAGAGTGAATCCCACATGTTACATATATACATATGTGTGTGTGTATAAAATCATAATTCACTAATTAAAATAACAATAACATTAATTAAAGGGAGATCAGTAAAGTGAATCAGGGGAGGAAGGAGGGCAGGGAGAGGGAAGGTACTGGGAAATGAGATTAAACAAATATTATGTGCATGAATGAATATAGCATATCAAGTCTTACTTTTTGTATAATTATAATGCTTCAATAAAAGTAATGATTAAATAAACAAACAACCAAGCAAACAAATACAGGTTTTGTCCCCAGTGTAGCAATGTTCAGAGGTTGGACTCGTGGAAAGTGATTAGACCATGAGGATTCTGACCTCTTTAATGGATTAATCCATTGAAAGTTGAATGGACCATTGGGAGACGGTAGAAACTACAAAGGGTGGAATCTCGTTGAAGGGAGTAGGTCCCTAGAGGAACACCCTTGGGACCTGTGTCTTGGGTCCCCTCACTCCTACCCACCACTGCCATAAGGTGAGCAGCTTTCTTATACCAGGCCCTTCTGCTGCCTCATTTCAGGCCTAGAGCAATGGAGCCAGCCAATCATAGACTGAATCCTCAAAAATGGTGAGCCAAAGTAAATCTTTCCTCTTTTAAGTTATTTTTCTCAAATACTTTGGTCACAGAGATGAAAAACAAACACACTCTTATTGTACAATAGTTGCAAAATAGCAAATCTTTCCCTTAAGCATATGCATCTGTCACCAGTATGCTACCCATATTTCCATGCCACATTCTGTCATTGCCGTGTGGTGTTGAAGCAGGCTGAACCAGAGCAGCTCAAGAGCAGGGTCTTCTGGTCTAATTGCAGTTGAGAAGAAGAGTACTGGGTAGACTTTCCAAGTCCCTGGAATCCACAGGAACCTCCCAGAATAGAATATGCTCCTTCTAGATGCTTCCAATCCCTAGCTGGAGGAACTGTGCCCTCTCTCTGTCCTCTTGTCCCTACCATTTAACTTTTCAGTTACACTCACTAAGTGAACTCACTTGCTGACAGACAATTGAAGCCTGTTAAAATTCTCCTGTTAAAGACCTCCTCACAATTCTTGAAAAAGAAATGCAAATGGCCAACAAGTACATGAAAAAATGTTCCACAACCCAAGAAATGATCAAGAATAGAAACAATAATAAGTATTTTTGGAACTTCAAATTAGTACAACCACTCTGAAAAACAATATGGAGATTCCTTAAAAGATGAGGAATGGAACAACCTCATGACAGAGCTATTCCACCCCTCAGTATTTATCCAGAAGAACTAAAGTCAGAATACTATAGTGATATAGCCACATCAGTGTTTTAGCAGCATAATTCATGGTAGCCAAGTATGGATCCAGCCCAGGTGCTTGTTAACAGATGAATGGATAAAGAAAAATTGTGGCATATATATACAATGGAGTCTTAGTCAAAAGGAAGGATGAAATAATGTCATTCGCTAGTAAATGGATGGAACTGCAGAATATCATGCTAAATGCAATAAGCTGGACTGAGAAAGTCAAGAGTTGAATGTTGTCTCTTATATGCAATATTCTGACAAATTGACTTCTTTTCCAAGGATAAAATTTAGCTACAAGTTGCTATGAATAATAGACATATTTTAAAATTAAATATCAGTCAAATGTGCTTAAAATTCAATATTAAACTATGATCTCTTGATAATGGAAAAAAGAAAAAGAAAGACCTCCTGTCCACACATTCCTCTGGACATCTCTCTGCCCCTTAACAGAAGAAAGACTGGAAATGGAGTCTCATCAACACAGCTGCCAGAGAGACGTCAGAACATCAGGTAGCTCTGAAGGGAGGTAAAGAGAGGAACATCACAGCCTTAAAGAGTGAGTTGAGGGGGGATTGACTTCTAACAGGGCTCAGGTTTCTCAAAATTAGGAGTTTGAAAAGTGACTTTCCATTTGTGTAGTAAAAAGCCTTTCCTGAGCTGGGTTCACTGCTGGTTTGAGGGATGAGGCTGAGTGTGATAGTCGGGGAAGCTAATCACAGAATTCCTGGGGAATACAGGAGCGGCCGCAGCCTGGAGCCCTGGGGTGGCTGACAATCATGCTATCAGAGATGACAGAGAGCCTGGAGCTGGGAGGGGGCACATCCCGGCAAAGTGGATCCTCCATCCCCAGAGCCAAAACTGAGCAAGGAGGGTGCCTGAAGTAAGATGGAGAGCAGGAGTCAGAGCTCAGAAGGAAGCAGGGACTTTAGCTTTGAGGTGAGAGGGATGGGCAGGAGAGGAGGAAAGTAACTTGTTTGTCACTAAAAGAACGAGGACATGGCGAAGGTTGAATGAGCCCCCTGGAATCCAGCTCCAGAGCCACTTCTCCTCCAGCCACTGCAGACCCGTGCCCAGTAGTTCAGGGCTGTAGGCTTCTTGGTATCAGTCTTTAAAAGACCATCTGCCTTGGGCTCTCCATCCCAAACTGATGCTCAATATGTAGAGATGGAGTACAAACTGTAAGAATGCAATTGCTTTGGAGGTACATAAAATTAGGGTGAATTTTCAAAAAAAATTAATTTTCCATAAATCAAAGTGACATTTTGGTGCTGCCTTTCAAGTTTCGAGTGAAAAAAAAAAAGATCAGATGTATTTCATTAACACTGAAACTAAGAGTCAACCACTCGGCACTGGTGTTGAAAATGATGCCAACGTCAGAAGCATAGCAGCTTTGCAGTCATCTACGCCCCTTTTCATCACCGCTGGATGATGTTACGCTTATCACTATGGTTTCACTATGCACAGGATAATAGTAAATAAGATTTAATAATATATTTTTTAAAGTTAATCTCTATTATGGTTGACTATGAAATGCCAATTGAAGAATAATTTCAGATTGAACAACAAGGAGAAAAACCTCTATAGCCAGATATCAAAATGCAGACATATAGCAGGTATTAAAGAAAGACATCACTTGTCAGAGCTGGGCAGATCAGTTTTAACCTTCTGGTTGCAGCTTTGTTTTTAAATTGCAGAGAGAAAATTAATTCCTTGGAGTCAAGTTCAACCTGGCCTAATATAAGTATTTTATAGATTGGAACTTGACTATCAAGCTTGTATGATGTATTTTATCTTAAAACTCTTCTCATCTTAATTCTTTGTAAACAGCTGTGGTCAAAAATGTGCCCAGATGTTAAGAAAAAGGGAAATTCAGCTTACAATCACCAATACTTGAAAGTCTTGACAATTTGCAATTAATAAAAAATACTTCTAGAACTACTAAAGTAGCCCAAAGTTTGATTATCTTTATTAAAATTCATCACTAAAATGAAGTCAGACGATGTTTCCTGTAACCTGTTTTAAAAGTTACCATTATTGTGACTCTCAAATTACTACCATATAAATGTAACATTGTACTTGATTTTCAATGTGAACTATTTTTTTAAATGACAGACAATATTTGAATAAATAAATTCTTTTCAAAATGTAACTTTCTCAAATTTTAATGAAAATCTTGACAATCACCTTCAGAATTCTTCCAGGACAACTTTTTCTTCCCTTACTTTTCAGTCTGCTAAAACAAATGACTCTTTTTATTCTGCTTGGTCAGACAAGTAGGCTTTTGACTTACCAAAGCTATATTCCAATGGTATATACACACACACACACACACACACACACACACACGTATCACTTAGTGTCAGGGATACATTCTGAGAAATGTGTCATTAGGTGACCTTGTAATTTGTGAACACCATCTAGTGTACTTCCACAAACCAATAGCCACACCATCATCTGTTGATGAAATCACGTGGAATTCCATCACATATGTGGTCCACTGCTAAATAAAACTCCATTATGCAGCACATGAATGGACATGATTTCATTTTTGCCTTTATAATTCTTATTTTTAAATAAATGATCAAGTAATAAAACAGTGTTTGGTTCAGGGATTTTGGAGTCGTCCAGATCTTTTAAGTTAACATAAGGGCGTTGGGGAGTTTTTGAACATATCTCATTACCGTAAATTTGCCTTGTACTGAGTTTCATGATGGAATAGCTAAAAATGGACAAAGTATTTTGTTTTCCTTAGCAGACTACCTATTTTATTCCTAAATTCATAATATTATCTTGAATTCTGTATCCACTAATAATGTGTTTGAACTTATAGTTGTTTGAAATGATTTTAAATTGTTATAATTATAGAAATGCCACAGTGGCAATCTACAGATAAATATGAAAAGTGTGTACTTGAGCAGCGCTCAGAAAGTAATACTGCCAAAATTTCACAAAGGAAAATATACCTTTACAGAACAATAAGCAGCCACCAAGAGTTAGCTGGGGATATGGCCGCTAGTATTTTGTTCTTTTGTTTGTTTTTCTTTTCTCCCTAAGTATTTTTAAAATGTACTAACAGATACAAAGATAAAGGAAAACCTATAGCCCCATAACATCCAGATTCCAATTTATGGATAATGTGTCTACTTCACATAAAAATGTATGCCAAAATACATATGCGTTCAATAAAATTCTTAACTCCAAAAATGGCCAGGAGTTTTTGTCCACTAAGTTGACTTACCTGGAAACCTAAATTTGCCTATTAATCCCCAGACTTCCCTGTAAGCCAGTCTCCACCCCCTTAACCACCTAAATGGACATGCTCTAAGGAATATGGATCATAGTGCAGACGTCTTCTTACTCAAAGGACCACATGCTTGTACATTGATTTGATATATGCAATACCTGTAAGGTTGTCTAATGCCAAACACAGGTCTACTCAACCTACAACATACTAGTGACCTTGGAAATGCAAGTACAAAACTCCACCTTTTTAGTTTCAAAAAAAGTTCCATACTTCATTGGTTAGAATTTCTCATCTGAAAAAAACCAGATGAGAAAATCTCCATCTAAATCTACTACTAATTTGATCAATAAGCCCACAAAAGAGATTTAACTTCCTCTACCCTTAGTACAAGCTTCTGGATATGCACAATGGATATGTTGGGACAGGGAGGAGTCTGGTTTCCATAATAACTAGAGCTGTTCTCCCTGAACAATAAGAGCAACAGTTGAGTTTTACAGAAACATGATTTCTGAGAGAATCAATGGAAGTGTCACTTCAACCACTGGGACTTTTCTAAAAGCTCCTCTCAGAGACAATGCCCTAATTTATTTTTTAATGGCATTTACCTTTCTCCTAAAATACCATGCATACATCAATTTGGATAAATAGACAATCAGGGAATAAACCTATTATTATCTCTCTAGTTCATACAAATCTTTAAAAAAAATATTTTTCAGGAAAAAAGTTATTAGCAATTGAGGTATTTTTAATGATATTGCTCAATATTAAAAACTTTTATAGATCACTTTGTAAGTACTTCTGACACCATACACATATAATAAGTAATACATTTATCATGCAATGTCTACTCAAAATCTTTTTGGCAAATAAGATGGTTTAAAAATAAAAAAAAGGAATGGGATAGCTGGTTCCATTCCAAGTTTTCTGAGGAATTGCCATACCACTTTCTTTGGTTTATACCCAAAGGACTTAAAACCACCATATTACAGTGACACTGCCACATCGATGCTTATAGCAGCTCAACTCACAATAGCTAAACAACAGAACCAACCTAGGTGCCCTTCAACAGATGAATGGATAAAGAAAATGTGCTCCATATACACAATGGAATATTACTCAGCCTTTAAAAAGAATTAAATTATGGCATTTGCTGGTAAATGGATGGAGCTGGAGAATATCATGCTAAGCAAAATAAGCCAATCCCCCAAAAATAAAGACCAAATGTTTCCTCTGATATGTGGATGCTGACTCACAATAAGGGCAGGGGGGTTAAGGAAGAGTAACATTACTTTGGATTAGGTAGAGTGGAGTGTAAGGAGGAGAGAGTGTACAGGGTTGGAAGGATAGTAGAATGAACCAGGCATTATTACCCTATGTACATACATGACCACATGACCCGTGAGATTCTTCATCATAAACAACCAGAAAAATGAGAAATTTTACCCCATTATGTATGATGCATCATAGTGCAATCTGCTGTCATGTATAACTAATTAAAACAAATTTCTTAAAAAGTCAAAAAAAATTATTATCAATCTTCTTTTTATCTCTAGTGTTCTGGAATTTATAACCATATGTCTTAATACAAAAAAAAGTTATGGCAGGTCAAGGATTTTAGTCTTCTAGATTTTGATATTAAAATGCCACTTCCTAAATTCTAGGGTAATTGTAAGTATACTGATAAGAAAAATTAACAAATCCTGATGTAGCTTTTAAATTAATTAGATAACAAGTATTGTTTCTTTTTCTCCCACTATTTCTCCATGACATCACCATCAGTTCTTTAAAGAGCTAGACATTTCAACTAAAATTGAGCTTAGCATTCTTACCTGGCACCCTTTTGGCCCAGTTGATCATGTGAACCAGCTCCCTGTCTGCCAGGTTGGTCAGCAAGCCCATCATGGAAGCTTCACTGAAGGGTCTGGTAGGATCGTACTCAGAGTAGATTATGGGGGGCTCAGCTTCCAGCAAGGCACTGACCATCTGATCGGCTGTCAAGGACAAGGCAGGGCTGTTCTTCTTAGTGTGCTTAATAATGAGGGGACTTGGCCAAAGGTTGGCAGCTCTCATATCTCCAGAAGTTCCTATTTCATTCCTGCCTTCCCCATCATCTCTCTGGCGCTTGTGTTTCAACATTCTTCCTCCTCTTCGGTCTTTCCTTATCCCTGAAAATGGAGAGGGAAAAATTAGTTAATGTATATGAAAGTTAACTTTCATATAAATACCATCTTCAAATCTAACAGCACTTTATTTTATTTAAATAAATACATGGGGGCACAAATTAACTAGTAAGCCATTAGCAATTAGCTCTCCATAAGGGAAAAAAATAAATTGATCTGTAGCATTTGCCAATTTTCCTGGTATAAATAATACTGCCACTGAAACTAATTTTAAGTAACTTGTCTAACATCAAAATTCTTATAAAACTCTTATAATAGTAGGCTTTTGTGAGCCAGTACAAGCCGGCTGCAACACACCAGGTCTGTGTGTGTGTGGGGGGGGGGAATAGATTTACTGTCTACTGCAGAAGGAAGAGGGAGATAGGCACAAATTATTGCTGTACCTTCCACAGTAAGTCCTGTGCCAGGGAAAATTCAATGGTACCTGACTACTGATCATAGACCATGGACAAGGCATATGGACCTGTCTCAGTTGACATAAAGGCTTGTAGAAAAGAACTACCCTTTCTGATATATCTCTAGGCCATCTTGAACAACACGATGGCAGATTTATGACAAACTAGAACTTGGGGCATCTTCTAGTGCTGAAACAGCGACTGCGTACCACTGCTGACTGGTCAAAACCCTGGACTTGGGGTACCACCTACTGCTAAAATAGTGGCAGTGATCATAGACTCAGAGAAAATAAATAGTCTGCTTAAAATTTCTAGAAAGAAGGGCACAAAGACAGATTATAAAGACTGGAATAAATACCTAATCCTTTAATATGCATATGATATCACACACACTAATAAGCATCAAGAACTTGGAGAGAACCAAAACATCACCTAATGAACAAAATAAGACACCAGAAAGACTGGGGCATGGCTCAGTGAAAGATTGCTTGCCTAGCATGCGTGAAGCCTTGGGTGCTAACTTCAGCACTACAAAAAAAAAAAAAAAAAGGAAGAAGAAGAAAAGAAAAGTTAAAAAGATGCCAGAAATTGATCATAAAGCAACCAACATGTGAGAATGTACAGGGATTCAAAGTATCTGTTTAAAAAAAAAAAAGTCACTGAACTTCAAAAAAAATACAGAGAAACAATTCATAATTCATCAGAGAAACAAATTTCACTGAGAGAGATTAATTTGTAAAAGTCGAATGGAAAGGAAGGAAGGCAAGAAAGAAACACAGATAACAAAACAGCAGTGGTAAGACCTAACCTAGTAATAATTACCTTAAATGCAAGTGGATTAAATTCTCTAATTAAAAGACATAGAGTAACTGAATGGATTAACAAAACAAGGCCCAACTAATCACTGTTCGCAAGAAACTCACTTCACTTCTAAGGCCACATATAGACTGAAAGTAAAGGGACAGGGAAAAAAATTCTATGCATCTAGAATCAGAAAGAAAACAGGATTAGTCATACTTATTTTAGATATAATAGACTTAAAATCAAAAGTAGTAAAAAGCAATAAGGAAAGTCATCGTACAATGATGAAGGGATCAACTCAGCAAGAGTAAATGACAATGCTAAATACATATGCACCCAATATCATAGCACCCAAATATATAAAGCATATATTAATAGACCTAAAGGGAGAGAACAGACTCTGACACAATAACAGCAGGGAAACTTTAACACCTCATTTTCAGCAGTAGATGTATCATCTAGACAGAAAATCAACAAAGAAGCAGTAGAGTTAAACTGCACAGAAACAAAATGGACCAGACATTACAGAATATCCTATCCAACAGTTGCAGAATAGGCATTCTTCTCAGCAGCACAAGAAACATTCTCTAGGATAGATTATATGTAGGCCACATCAAGTATCTTATTTAATCACAAAGCAATAAAGCTAGAAATCAGTAGCAAGAAAAACTTAGAAATACATGGAAATTAAACTGACCCAAATTACCAATGAGCCAATGGAATAATTAAGAAGGAAATCAACAATTTTCTTGAAATAAATGATAATGGAAACATAACATACCCAAACCTAAGGGATATGGGAAACTACATGTGGCATATATTGAGCCATTCTTTCATCCCTAGGATGAATCCCACTTGATGATGGAGAATAACCTTTTTATGTGTTTTTGGGCTTGGTTAGAGACTATTTTCTTGAGCATTTCTGCATGTAGGCTCATGGGAATAGTGACTTTCTTCTACATCAAACAGAAGAAAGTTCTCAACTAAATAGCATCTCAAGGAACTAAAGAGAAAATACAAAACCAAACCAAACCCAAAGTTAGTAGAAGAAAAAAATAATCAAGGTCAGAACAGAAATAAGTGAAAGAGAAAAACAATATGAAAAAATAACAAAATTAAGAGTTGATTTTTGAAAGCATAAACACAAATGACACTTTTAGACTACAAAAAACAAGACTCAAAATCAGAGATGAAAAATGAGATATCACAACTTATGCCACAGAATTGAAAAGGATCATTGAAGACTATCACGAACAACCACAAGTCAACAAATTTGGTAACCTAGAGGAAATGGACAAATTCCTGACACATGGACCCTACCAAAGCTGAATTATAAAGAAATAGAAAATGTGTGCAGACCACCAACAACACAACTAAATTAGTCTCTCATCAAAGAAAAACCTAAACATCAAATAGTTTCACTGATGTATTCCATCATACCCCTAAGGAAGAACCAATTCTTTTCCAGTTATTCCAAAAAATTAAAGAAGAGGGAACCCTTCCAAACTCTTTTTACAAGGTCAGATATCCCAAATATCCCAATACCAAAACCAGACAAGAACACAAATAAGGAAAACTACATACAGTTCCTTGAAGACCATACCTGCAAAAATTCTCAACAAAATACTAGTAAACCAAATCCAACAACATATCAGAACAATAATTCACCATGATCCAGTGGGATTCATTCCAGGGATGCAAGAATGGTTCAACATATGCAAATCAAAAAATGTGATACGCCATATCAACAGAATAAAGAACAAAAGTCCTTATGATCAGCTCAATAAAGACAAAGCATTGAATAAAATTCAATATCCTTACATGATAAAAACTGAACAAATTAGGTACAGAAGGTAAGCATACCTCAATATAGTAAAGATCAAATACAATAAGCCCACAACTCACATAATAGTGAAGAGGAGAAAGCTGAAATCTTTCCAAAAGGAACAAGACAAGGATGGCCACTTTCACCCATTTTGTTCAACCGAGTACTGGAAATTTTAGCCAGATTATTCAGAAAAGAGAAATAAATAAACGGCATCCAAATTGGAAAAAAGGAAGCCAAATTGTCCTTTTGCAGTTATGATCTTATACATGAAAACTGGAAAGACTCCACCAAAAAAACTATTAGAACCATTAAGAGAATTCAACAAAGTTGCACTATATGCAATCAACATACAAAAATCAGTTGCATTCCTCTAAGTTGATAATGAATCATCTAAAAAAGGACTTTAAAAAGTAATTCCATTTACAATAGCTACAAAAAATAAAGTACCTAGGAATAAAAAGTTCTAAACAGTTCAAAGTACTTTTCCCCAAAGGTTTACCCAGTTGTGTGCTTACTAACTAAATTATAGAATAGGGTACAAAGGGGGAGTTCAGTCTTTCTGCTGTGATTCCTTGAGGTTTTGGCTCAGCATCTTAGCCTGAAAAAGGCCAGACTGTGCTGCTAAAATGTTATCAGCAAAACCAAATATTTTTAAAAGACAAAAATTCACACAAGCTTCTGTATTTCCAAAAAAAGTTGATCTCTTCAAAATTTGTCAACTATTTATGGCATTTGCAGACAAATGGATGGAATTGGAGATTATCATGCTAAGTGAAGCAAGCCAATCCCAAAAAAACAAAGGCCAAATGTTTTCCCTGATAAGTGGATGATAATATAAAATCTGATTGGGGGGATAGGGGGTGAGAGAAGAATGGAGGAACTTTAGATTATGTAGAGGGAAATGAGGGGGAGGGGTGGGGAGCATGAAAAATGCTGGAATGAGACAGACACCATTACCCTATATACATGTATGATTAACAATAATGATATGAATGCACATCATGCACAACCATAGAAATGAACATTTGTACCCCATACGTGTACAATGAATCAAATGAAGTCTGTAAAAAAAATGAGAAAAAAACACTCTATATCATCTTTTTCTATCACTCCATAACAACTGAGTGACTTTGAGAACTTTTTTCTTTTTGGATTTGCTTTTTCAAGGGATTTTGACAAATCTGTGGCTGCAAAGTGTTTAATATATAACCTTTATTCTTGTAGGTCTAAGGGTATATTAGATGACATTTTTAAAACTAAGAGAAGCCACCTACCTTTTGTATTGCTCAGTATTACAATGAGCATTTATCAGAGCTCTCAAAATAAGTTATCATAACTGTAAAGATTATTATTATGACTAATGCACATTGGTCACTATTTAAGTGTTTTACATAATGTTGGAACACATTGTAACTAATTAGTCCTCGCAATAATCTTGTAAATGTTAGAAAACTGCATGGAGATTCATGGATTCATCAATGATCATTCTCTAAGATTCCAGATCATGGCTCTGAAATGAGAGGTTTTGTTTTGCTTTTCAGTCAAACAGAGGTTTTGAATTTTAGCCATTATTACAGGTACCAAGTTGGTAAGTGTAAGGACACCAAGGGGTAAACCAGGTCAGACAAGAACAACAGGATACGACCCGTCATTGTGCATAGCTGGGCACTTCAACTACCTCCCTGCCAGATGCGTCACATCTGGACAAAAGGAGATGATGCTCCCCCTCTGCTCCCGGCTCATCAGAGCACACCAGAAGCATGCTCAGCGCTGGATGCCACATAGTGAAGAAAAACCTGCTCAGATTAGAGTAACTAGAAAGTCGGGGAAACCTGAACCAAGCTCACAGGTAGAACCAGGGAGGAACAAGGCAGGGTGAGCCTAGAGAAGACACAGAGGAAGTCCAACTCCCACCCTCAGATGGGCTGTCCTGTGCACCGAGGTTCAGCTAGCTACTTACCAGCCCAATGGCTAAAATAGAAGCCGTGTGGGGCAACCACGGGCAGTTGGCTATACAAGGAGCAATGCGTAACAGAGTGACAACAGGGACAGAAGCTGCCACCATAAGAAGGAATGAGGTGGGCCACTGACATTTTCCAAGAACAGGCTAGATGAAAACCTTACAGGAATGTATGTGTCAAATCATGAAATTTCCCATCTTGGAGGAATTTGGAAGTAGATTGTTCTGACAGTTTAGTCATCGCACTATTTAAGGCAATGAGTTGAACCAGCACACCCACTTGAGTCTCACACAATCATCCAGGTTATTCAACACAAGACAAAGATGGCCACAGGTGCGAGAGGTGAGCGGGAAAATGCAACTGGAGAGATGAGGTTGGTTATTTATGAAATCATCACAGAGTCAAATAGGAAAGGTAAATTCAATGAGATTTAATGAAAATTTTCTTTAATATACCCCAAATGTATTATACTTTTCAAATGCCAAAGTCCCCACAAGTGTACAGAGAAAACAAAAAGAGAAGCTTATACATATTATGTGGACAGCTGTCTGGGACAGAATCCCAGGGCACGATTCAGTGAGGAAGGAATCCTGCTCCACTTGTACATCATAACGTGCCCATGGCTGGTGATAACATTGCACAACTATTTTATAGCAGTTCAAAAAAGTACAACTAGAATTAAATAGAAGAAGATGAAAAGTAACCCAACTTCTATTCTTATTTTACCCTATGTCTAGTGAGAACTGAAGATCCAAACCAATGATTATGGGCTGGGTTGTGCCTCTGTGGAGTGTGTGGCCAGTTCTTAGTTATAAAGAGGGGGGAGCATAGGAAGACATGGATGCTTGAAATCCAAAGACAAAAGGAATATTCATTCTCTGCTCCCTCCCAATTCCTCCAGAATTATCTGTAGAGAAACAACAGATAAGCTCATCTCCTTTGCCTACCTTTATTTCACTATCAGGAAAAAGCTAAAAGACTGAACAATGAGCATAAAGCAGAGGTGGGGTGGGGGAGTAGATTATGCAAATACTAAACAGGCAGCCTCTTGAGAGTCGGGAAGTTTATTGGTAGCAAGTAGCATTTTGGCTTATTGCACTGTACCAACAAGATGCACTACATTGTCATTTAGTACGTTAAAATATTTTCAGAATGATCAAGCAATAAGTTCATCAGCACAATACAGATGTTAGACTAATGTACATGTTATTAGATCTCAAGTTGTGTCTGATTAGATAACACCTGCATCAAGGAAAATTTCTTTATCCTTCCTTTATTTCTGCTTAATGATTATTCAATGACTTTCCTAACCAGGTCAATGGATTTCTACATAAGTGACTGAGAAATGAAACCCTCTTTCATCTGTCACACCCATCATGAGTGTGAAACACCACCAATTTGATTTTTACTCCTTGGGGTTAGGCATCTCTGATATCCTCATCAACTACCGTCAGGACTTAGGCCAAGCAGAGAGCCTCTACTTAGTAGCACTTGCTGGGGACTCCAGTGATCCCAATCCACCACTGGAGGCATGAATTGAAGGGAATTGACTAACCCAGGAAACACAGGCAATCAGAGGGAGAGGGAAAGGCAGAGGAAGGTGCCTGGCACACTCTGGAGGGAAAGCAGGTCCCAGGAGCTCTGGAAGCCTGCCTGGGATTGAAAGGTCAACCAAAGGCACATAGTACAGCCCAGGGAAAGAGGCTGAAGCCATCTCAACTGCTTCAACAAGTATGTCCTAACCCTGAACCGAAAAGATTTATCCTAATGAGCAAATTGCCTGAGGCATTTTGAAAGATTATATCTAATTACTTAGGCATGATTTAATCATTTTTTTAAGGTTTAATATTCTCTGGCCACTGAATCTCAGGAGAAGTTAATATACTATCTGAATATTCATTAATGATATAATTCACTGGATTATTCACTTCTAATGCATTCTAATTTTAATTTTTTCTTTTATTGAGTTTCTTTCTTCTTAATCACCTTTGCCTCTACAAAAAAGAATAGTATAACACCAGCAAAGTCATTTTTCCAGTTTCCTACAACTACCTCTATGTATTATGAAGTATTTCAAACATTTGCATAATCACTTTTCCTTTGTTTCTTCGTAATTTCATATTACTCATGAAGTATTAAAAGCCAGACAAAGAAATACATTAAAAGCTTGTTAAACTTAACATGTTGAAGAAAGCAGAAAGTATTGATTAGTTAAAAATTAAATAACTGATAAAACTGCTCTGGAGATATTCCCCTTCATCAATTCTAAAGCTGTCTCTTCAAATACTCAAGATGAATTCCGAAAGGTAAATGTTGTTATTGTTCCCACTTAACAGAAGAGAACGAAGATTACATTGTCCATCATGCCCACGGGCCTACCAAGGCCAGCACAGAATTTAACCAAGGTACATCTGACTCCATAGCCTGTGTACCACAATATGATTGATCACAAAGCCCCAGTCAAACCATTAGATTAATATCCTTACATAATTATAGATTATTGTTATTACCAACATTATCACAGTCCCAAAGTGTGTCAGGTCGAGGAACTCTGAATTATCCAGTTCATTTAAAACTACTCAACGTTCTCTCTCCTCTCATCCAAAGAATCACCACAACACACGGCACTTCCGCACACACCCCTTGCTTTAGTCCCTTCCTTTTCTTCACTGCCATCCTCTGCTCTGGCTGAATAAATGTCTCCCAGAACCAAGGTGTTAAAGGCCTGGTCACCAGCCTAGGAAGGTGGCAGAACCTTCAAGAGGCGGGGCCTAGTGGGAGGAAGTTAGATCACTGGAGGCATGTCCTCGAAGGGGATATCAGGACTCTGGGCCCTTCCTGTCTCTCTCTTTGCTTCCTAACTGCCATGAAGTGAGCAGTTTCCTTCATCATGATGTATTTACTGATGAATGCCCTGATGTACTTACTGCTTTGCCAGAGGCCCCAAAGCAAGACCAAATCAAACATAAA
The DNA here is from genome assembly GCA_020662805.1 of Glaucomys volans. Taxonomy (NCBI): domain Eukaryota; kingdom Metazoa; phylum Chordata; class Mammalia; order Rodentia; family Sciuridae; genus Glaucomys; species Glaucomys volans. Next base: position 161,492 of record JAJEJO010001843.1, on the reverse strand, counting down.
TGGAAACCTCTGAAACCTTAAGCCAAAATAACCCTTCTTCCCTACAAATTGATTATTTGGGGCATTTTATTATAGTAACACAAAGCTTACCAACATCCCACACTACTTCATATCCTCATCCCCTTGCCCAGATCATTGCAGCAGCTTCTAATTGGTCACCCTGCATAACTTCACTGGTGATTCATCGATCTCCATCGTGTACCCACGTCATCCAGTCCCTGTCTACTTAAGTCTTTCATTGAGTGCCTTGGCTCTAAGTAGGAACCATTCAACCACACTCTGAAGACTCTGGGCAGTTCCACAGGGTATCTGAGGTGGGTCTAATGGGGTTTCTAGCCACCCCATGCCTCCATTTGTCTAAAGTAGCTGTGTGTTGTTCATGTATGTGCGTGTATGTTTCTGTTCGTGTCTGCATCTTGTTTGGGATTAGGGGAAGAAGCTATTTTAGGGCTCACTGGTTTATTTTCAGTTTAAAAAGTTACTGATTAACTGAATAAACCCAAACTCCAAATTAAAATTCATGAATTTCCACAGAGTCTAAATAAAGTACCTTTCAAACCTATCTTTACAAATCCCCATCCTAAACCCTCCATTTGGGAAGTAGCAGGACTGGGCCTAAGGCTCCTGAAATAATGTTTTGCAACATTACCACCACATTTTCTTTCTATCCTTCTTCTTGTTTCAACCGCAAAAACTTAAAGCCCCATTTCATGCATGATCAACCTTAGACCCCACTCCATCTAGTGGCTCCACCTTCTCTGTCCTGGCTGCTTTCCTTCCCTGGGCCCTTCACTGTGCTGCCGTCCATTTTAGTTACACCTGGGTTCCTCCTCACTTCTGTGCCCTGGACCTTCCCTCCAAGCAGGAAGCTGGGGCAGCCACAGAGCTCCCCTCATTAGTTTCCCTTTCTCAAGAGACACTGTCATGTACTGCTTGGTTTCTAAAGTTTTAACAGCATATATTTGTGTTGTTTCTGGTGCAGAGATTCCAAATAATTATTTTGATTTTAAGATTTAACAAAAATCTCTTATTCTCATCTCTTCTCTATAAACCAACTTCCTGTTTGAAATCCTCCATTTCTCCTTATAGAGTTTTTACCAGCATGGATCTTATTAGATTTTCTCTTCCTCTTCTGTAAAGCGTAATGAACAAAAAGGATTTCAAGGCCAAGTTAGAAAAGTTGGAGGGAGGGAAATAGAGTTTGTTTTCAGTAAGTAAAACTGTATTTCCCCTCCCTCCAACACCACACATCTTCCCAATAGTGAGTTCAGGAGCTTAGCGCCTTAACCCTGCTCTCTCCATTTCTTCACACCATGGTTCATTGCTTCCCAGCTGCTAGCCATGAGAGGATATTCATGTTTGTTTATCTGATGATCTTCTCTGATCCAGGTTACAATGGTCTGGTGACATGTTTGCTATCTAGCTTTTTATACTGGAGCTTGGGAAGGCAACACAGTCTCCAAAACCCCAGAAGAAGCATCTCTCCAGAGATGTGCAGCCCTTTGCTTGTTCCCCAGTTCAACCCTGTGAATGTAACTCTCTTTATTCCAGGGAATGATCCATTCCCTGTGTAGAAGCAGGTTCCCAGGCAAGTTGAAGAAACCTTCCAGGTTCTTGTCAGGCAAGACCTGCATGACCAAAATGGACTAGAGTTGAACAGATCCTAAAGTAAAAGTCCTCAGTTTTCTGAAAGTTCAGAATCAATTCAAAGCACCCAAAGTTAGAGAAATTAGAAAAACTGAGGACCAAGGGGAGTTTTGATCATTTTATTTAGTACTTCAAACTGGACTATTGTTTTTAGGGCATTGTTCAAACATTACTGAAATGTGTAATTTCATTAACTAATTGTAGTAATAGACATTTCTTAATTTTTGTTTTCCTGGCATCTCAACTGTCTTTCTATATTTAACAGATTTCCTGTTTTGTTATTTAGTAAATGCCTTTCACTGCAAAAGCCACAATTACTGCTTTCCGTGGCTCCAGACTCTCGGGAGAAAGTAAGTGGCCTAGGCTTCACCCACAGTATGCATCCCCATGAGGCTATGCAGCCAGGACATAGGACAATTCAGTCTGCTGTCCTGTGGTGGCTCTGGTGGCAGGGACCACTTCATTGGCAAAGGCAATGGCTCCATGCTTCTCTTGGTCACAACTGTTCTCTAAGCCTGGTTCTTCAGTCCTCACTTTGAATCTGTGACTTGTCCAAAATTGTCTCTATAATTACTTACTCTCCTTAAGTGAGAGCCATTTTCTATTGCTTGCAATCAATAATAATTTAATCAATAATAATAATAATAATAATAATAATAATAATAATTGCAAACATTTATTGAATTTTTGTTATGTACCAGGTATTCACCTAAGCTCTTGGCCTAAATCATGTAATTTAATTTTCAAAGGCACAATGTAAGATAGGTACCATATGGTATTTCTTTCTATTGACAAGAAAACTGGATACAGAGCTGGAGTTTGAACCCAGGCAGACTGATCGCAGGACCCACACAATTAAACACCATGCCACAGCTGTCTCAGAAACCACTGCTTTGGTGCATTTGTACAAACCAATAAGCATGTTAATCAATAAGATAACTAGTTGGATTCTGTGTTTCTGTGTTTACAGATGGGACCCTAGAATCCTTGGAGAACAAACTGTCATGTAGGAGAGTGCATCTATTGGTCCACCATGGATACAATCATAGTTCTTGAATTCCCAGAAATATCACATACAACATTTCTTAGTAGATATTCTACATTATGTGAATCTGAGTTCAGAAGTTTTTTAGAAGTTGTTTTCCTATTTTCTCAGTGATGTTTTTATTTAGGCAAATTATTTGCCTACTAGTAGATCCCAATGTTTGAATATCAGACATATTAAAATAGACTATTTTTCCCCAAATGAATCATATGGGCTAAAATTGACACCTATCTACTATTAAAATTTGCTCTCAAAAAACATCTTCACCATGATTTTTCCATTGTGCTGCAATCAGTTGAGAATAGTTAAAAACCTCTAAAGTTTGAGTGTCATATATTGTTTATGCAAAACATATGCATGCTTATATAAACAGTGTATTTTTTATATGCATTTAAAATTAGATATATTTATTTTATCCATTCATTAATACATACAATATAAATTACTGATAGAGACTGCTCTGGGGTAAAAAGACAAAATCCCCACCCTCACGCTACCATTATTTTTGTGAAGAAGATAGACATTAAACAAATAATGTCAAGTAATGATTAATGCCAGGAGGAAAAACAATGTGGAAAGTGTATTTAGACCAGGGAGGATACCTGTGAGGCTTAGAGACCAGAGCACAGTAAATAGGACAGTCAGTCCTGCTATAGGAAGAAGGACCAGCATGCTCACAATGGGAAGAAAATGCACCTGAATTATTCAAGGAAGAAACTGAGGTCAGGAAGGTTATACTTATAGTAGACTAAATAAAGAAGAAGTAAGGTGAGGGGGTCAGTCCTTCAGATTAGGAGAGAATTGTGCATGGTATTCTGAGAGTGATGAGAAACCATTCTTTTGAGTGGAGTGACACGATAGGATTTATAGTTTTAAAAGATTATTCTGGCACTGTAAAGCCTAGAGTGAACACTGCAGAATAAGTTAGACAGCCATAGCAGTTGAGTAGGTAACAGATAACAGGAGCTTATGTGTGATTTAAAAAAGAGGGTGAATGTGTCTGAATGCAAGATACAGATTAAAAGTAAAGCCCACAATACTTGTTGATGAATTAATGTGGAATGTGAGGAAAGAAAAACTTCCAAATACTTTTGCACATGATGTCAAGGACTCTAATAGAAAAGGTAGACAACTTACAGGAATATGTGGGTAACAGAAGCAAAAACAATGAAAATCTTGAGAAAAAAATCAAAACAAATTCTAGAAATTTTAAAACATTCTAATAGAAATGGAAAATATCTTTGAGGGCTGATAGCCAGACACTGCTCTAGGGCAAAAAGCTAGACACTGCTGGAACTCAACCTGGCCAAGCAAAGCAGCAGTGAGCTGGAAGGTAAGTGATCCCAAATTGAAATAAAAGGACCAAAAACAAAAAAGACAAAAAGGTGTAACCTATGCATAATTAGAATGCCAAAAAGGGAAAGAATGAAAGAAGAAAAAATATTTGGGGCAACAATAATTGGGAATTTTTCCCAAAATTAATGAGATTGGGTCAAACCATAGATCCAGGAATCTCAGATAATACGAAAATGAACGAACACCTCCCCAAACAAAAGGAAAGCTACACCTACATACATAATATTTGAATTGTAGAAAGTCAAAGATGGAGAAAATCTTTGAAAACCCTGGACACAACTGGAAGCCACAACTACCCATGGAGAATAAGATAAGAATACTTCTCTTCAGAAACCATGAATGATGAAAAGACTAGAATGAAACATAATGATGGAAGAAAACAGTGACTCGTCTAGAATTTCAGACCCACAAAACTATCCTTCAAAAGTGGAGAAGAAATAAAAAACAGTCAAAAACTAAGGGAATTCATCACCAGTAGATTTTGCCCTGGTGATGGAAATACTAAAAGATTTTCTTCAGGTAGGAGGAAAATGACATACAGATCAAAAACTCTTGTTTACATAATGCTTGGAAGATTTTCAGACAATAAGATTACAACAGAAGAAGTAAAATCTTTTAAAGTTCTTAATAGGCTTAAATAATAACTTCCTGTTTAAATTAATACTGGCAAAAATGTATTAGGTGACTGTAGCATCTAGAAAGGTGAAGTGACAGTAATGTCACAAAGGACAGGAAGGAGGGCTTGGGATTATTAATGTACCTATATTACATACAAAGTGGAAGAGTGTTATTTGTACTTAAATTTATTTTTTAAAATGTATACTTTAAACTTTAGAGAAACTACTACAAAGAACTTTAAGATACAACTGATCCTCTAAGAGAGGTGCAAAATATAATTACATAAAATGCTCCAATTAAAATAGGGGAGGCTGAAAAGGAAGACTGGCTATAAATAAGAATAAGTTACAAACATGATTAATCCAAATACATCAATAACCATTTTAAATGCACATAGTCTAAATAACCAATTAAAAGGCATAAATTGTCAAGCTATGTGTTGTCTACAAGAAACCCAATTTAAATACCAAACTCTGATATGTTAAAAGTAAAGGAATGGAGAAAAATCTACTATACTAAATTAAAGTAAAGCTGAAGCAGCTATATTCATTTTGGGCAAAGCAGACTACAAAACAAGGAAAATTATTAGGGTTTAAAAAGAGGTTTATCATATAATGATAGAAAAGTTAATTTTCTAAGAAGATAACAGTTGTGTCTATGCCTAATAGTAGTGCCTCAAAATACATGAAACAAAACAGATAAAAAGTGAAATAGACAAATCCACTGTTGTAGTTAGAGACTTCATCATTTCCATCATTAACTAATAGTTCAAACAAGCAGAAAAATCAACAGGGATATAGTTGACCTCAACAACTCTTATCAATCAACTTGATCTAATCAATATTTATAAAATGTTCCATCAAACAACAATCTTCTCAAGCTTTGGTGGAATATTCACCATGATAGGCCACATTCTGGACCATAAGCACCCTTTGAAATTTAAAGAAACAGAAGTCACACACAGTATGAACTCGTACCAGACTGTACATAAACTAGGAATCGATAAGAGAAAGATATCTGGAAAATTTCCAAATATTTGCAGATTAAACACCACACTTTTAAAGACCATAGGGGTAAAAGGAGGAATCCCAAGAGAAATGTTTGAATGTTTTGAAGTAAAAGAAAATAAAAATAGAATTTAAAATTGGTAGAACATAGAAAAGTAGTACTTTGAGGAAATTTGATAGTGTTAAATGAATATATGAGACAAGAGGAAGAGTATAACATCCATAAACTAAACTTTCACCTTAGGAAACAAGAGGGGGAAAAGCTAGATACATCTAAAATTAAAAGTACTGAAAAAATAACAATTAGAACAGCATCAACAAAAGTAAAAACAGGAACACAATAAAGAAATTCGGTGAAAATAAAAATTGATTCTTCAAAAAGATCAGTGGGAATTGATAAACGTCCAGTCATGCTAATTAAGAAAAAGCAGAGAAAATATAAATTACAAACTTCATAAACAAAACAAGAGTTCTCATCATTTGTCCCATTGGCATTAAAAGGACAACACAGAAATGCTATAATAATTTTATGCCCTTAAATCTGATAATTTATATAAAATGGACCAATTCCTGAAAGTCAAACTACCAAAACTCACACAAGGAAAAACAGGTATCTTGAATAACTCTATCTATTTAGAAAATGGAATTGATAATTAATAACTTTCAAATATGGGGAAACATTTTCTAGCTCATTCTATGAGTCCAGCATCACCCTAATACCAAAATTATATAAAGGCATTAAAAGAAAGAAAAGTTATAAACCAACATCCCTCCTGATCATCAGTTTATAATCTCAGCCAATGTCAGCAAGTCTAATCTAAAAATGTATTAAAGAAATTATGTTCCCTGACCAAATAGCATTTATTCCAGGTATGTAAAATAAAGTCAGCATTTGAAAATAAATTAATGTAATATATCACCTTAACAGAGTGAATAGGAAAAATTCATATCAATTGGTGCAGAAAAAGGCATTTCACAAAAACCAAGGCCATTCATGATTTCTTGCCATTGATTCAGGAAGTGACCTGTAAGAGAAGGAGCTAGAAGGAAGACTCTTGCCATGGGTTAGCCTTGGGGACATGAGTGTGTGCTAACATTCAGCTTGACATAGACTCAGATTGTTACATATGCAAATGAGATTAGTTCACATACACATACCTCTTTGCATCATCAGCATAGGAGATCCAGAATTAATAACACTCAATAACAAGTACACCTACTACCCAGATCTTGGTTCTTCAGGACTTTCCGGAGAAATGGCTGATCATTGTGGTGAGGCAGGAAATATACAAAGTGAGTCCAAATCACCGCATAGTGAAAGTTAAAAGGTGCCAAATGTGTATGTGGCAGTGGGGGGGGATGACCCACAATGATAGGCATATGCTAAAGGCATATAGGAGTCAATGGAAAGAGCTTCCAAATTAAAAAATAGTAGTGGATTCTACCCAAAGCATAAAATAAATATCCATGTGTTTTTATGTATGTACATATGTATGTATGTGTATAAATATATATGTAGGTGGATGTGTATGTGGATATGTCTACATAAGTGATAAATAAATTAATTAGTAGAGAATAGACACTTCAAGGTACTTTGTATAGTTAATCCACCCTTAAGGAGGTGGAGCACAACTCCCCAGTCTTTAGGTCTGAACTACCCATTGTTTCTTCCCAAGAGAAGTGAATAGAAAGGGAGAAGAAAAGCAACCACACAGTAATCTGACAAACACACCCTCGAGCCAGGTAATCAAGGTGAAAATCAACACAATAAGTCATGTCGATAATATGTGGTGAGAATCACATTTAATCTAAGTGGCCTTTCCCGCCCAGAACACACTAACACCTATAACCACATGAAAAACTTCAGACAAGTCCACCGTGAGAGATGTTTTATAAAATACTTGATCAGTATCCCTTAAGACAGTCTAGGTCAACAAAAGCAACCACAACTAAGGAGACATGACTTAAATATAATGCATCCTGATGGGGATCCTGGGGCAGGAAAATGACATTAGGTAAAAACCTAGGAAATCTGAAAGATGTGTGGATTTTAATAATAAAGAATTAAAACTGGTTCATCAATTGTGGTGAATGTACCATGTAAGATGCTAACAAAGTAGGAACTGTGTAGGTGTAGGAACTCTTACCATCTTTGCAACAATTCTGCCAATCTAAAACTAACCTGAAGTAAGTTTCTTTTTTAAAAAAGTAATAAAGGGGAAAACACTGAGCAAGAATTACCTTTCTGTAATGGGAAGATTGGCTTTAGGCTGCCCGCTCACTGTTTGGAATGACCAGTCAGTCTCTGCCATTTGTGCTGCTATTTGAAGGAGACAGCTGATTGCCCCTCTGAGAGTGGAAGTCAGAATATAATTTTATAATAATGATTGCACTGTATTAATAAAAGCCTATGAAGTTGGGAAAAAGGAAAAAAATAGGGCTGTCAGAAAAGCCTGCCTATAAATCCAAACTATAAAGACTCTCTCTTTGTGTTTAAAAAGCTTTTGTCTCTATCTTCAGTGTACTGAACAAGCCTTGGTAACTGGGCATCTAAGTCCAAAAGTGTTGTAGCTCTGTGTGTGTGTGTGTGTGTGCATGCATGTTCACATGTCTGTGCATGCACATGTGTGTGTGCATGCATGTGTGTGTGCACATGCAGGTACATATGTCTGTGTGTGTGTGCACATGCAGGTATGAATGTCTGTGTGTGTGCACACATGCACACGCGTACATCTGTGTATTTCTGCGTGCACCTCTGCGTGTGTGCCTGGAGTCCTCTTTCTCCTTATGTGTCACCTGCTCCCCCTGCCTTCTTAACTCCTACTCAGCCCAATGCCTCTGCCTCAGGGAAGTTTTCTCAGACCCGCTATGCTAATCAATAACCAAATACTGGGCTGGGGATATGGCTCAGTTGGTATAGTGCCTGCCTTGCAAGCACAAGGCCCTGGGTTCAATCCCCAGCACCGCAAAAGATAAATAAATAAATAAATAAATAAATAAATAACCAAATACTGTTTTCATAGCACACAATGCTGCTCTTTCCCAGCACTTATCAAAATTACGACTAAAATATCCAATTACGCTTTAGTGTTTAAATGACTGTGTGATCCCAAACTGATTAAAGGGATGGGGTCAACAAGTTCAATGCAGTCAACATTTTGTAACCTTGGGATCTAACAGAGCACTGTGCTCTAGTAGCCTTCAATTAACATTTGTTATATTATGAATATATTATCATTTTCAGAGCTAACACTTTCAAAAAGTTCTAAGACCACTAAAACACTATTGTAATAAGATTCACTCCCAGATCATCAATTATGTAATTCCAAAACAGTTCATCTATTTAGGCACTGATTTTATTTTCTTTCAAAGGAAAAGAAAAACCAATAGTGTTCCTGAGTTTTAGAAATGCACTTTCCATTTTTCTCCTTTAATACATAGCACTCTTTAAAAATTTCTCCAATTAAAGAGATAAAATGATCACAACAAAATGTCAAAGACCACTCAACTGGAAGATGCATGAGTTCAGGGGCTTTGTCTGTCTTATCTGCCATTGCTTATGTCCAGAATATTTGTTAGACTTCAGCAGGTATACATCAGTTGAACACATATATCTCTCCAGTCTGACCTCAAATTATATTAAGGAATTCATTAACAACACGACTTTAATATATTAAAAATGTCTTGATCACTATCAGGGGTTGATATTTCATGATAGCAATCCTCAAAACAGGCATTTCCAATAAGGCACTTCACTTGACACAATCAATGTAAGTAACAAATCTTACCATTGTTAAATGAAAGAAAATAGTTACGATCAGTCTTCCTACATAAAATCCTGTCCCAGTTGTGTAGCCTAATATACCTGTGATCTAATTTTAGGGCTCAATCCCTCTGTCCCTTTCCCATGTTGCCAAGCTTTGTTTTTATTATCTTATATAAGTTTGGAATGAATCTGTTAAGAGCCAGGGGGAGGCTGCACACATGGTACTAACAGGATTGATTCATTAGTTCCATTTTCTTTAGAAGTAATTAATTGTCAACCTTCCCCCCCCACCCCCCACGGTGTTGGGGATTGAACCCAGGGCCTTGGGCATGCCAGTCAAGCACTCTGCCATCTGAGCTGTATCCCCAGCCCAACTGTCAACTTTTTCATCATGCTATTCTCACAACCAACTACTGGTTAACCTCAGTTGTTCCAGGTGCTATTTACCAGCTAACTCTGTCCTTCCTTCCATCCCAGCAATCTATCTCCCACCTTCTCGATACCTGCCATACTTATGGACAAGCATAACGTCCCATCCTATCGTCTGCCAGAGTCCAAATTCAAATCAACTGGCAAGTTCTCTTAACATGGGGGTCCTTTGTGGTAATTAGCCATGGTGAATCAACTGTCCTTGAGTCTACATGGGCACAGATGGACAGTGGTTCCTTCTGCAGGTACTAAGGACACATCCCCACCTCTCCTCCTAAACTAGGACTCTAACCAAGCTTACCCTAGCTGTTCCACCTGCATGAGCAGCAACCAGGGCCCACCAGGCAGCTGGTCATGTTCTCCTTCTTCAAAGCTGGGTGTCTATTATGGTAGCAATAGGAACTCAGCAATGAGAGAAGGGAGCAGCTGCACTTGCATGCAAGGAAACCTCAATTAACACATTGTCAACCGTGCCTGGTCATGCCTGTCCCACTATAGGGCATGTGTCCACAAGTCTGCAATAGCCCAATTCTGCACTTTGAGCTCAAATGGTCTTGCTGAAAAGCACTTGACAAACACAAATTTCCAGATTATACGGGGATTTTCTTCTCTGCAATTAGCATGCCCTTATGTTTAGAATCAGAAAAATAGTACATGTCATTGTTCTTAAAATTAAACAGGGACTTTATTTGTTTTCTTGTTGCTCTTTGGCAAACCAAATGCATAGGGAGTGTTAATCTTCCTCTTTTGACAAACCATAAAGGAAAAGCACAATTTACTTTGATAACATTTGTTTCAAATTTAATTTTAAAAAAGCATTGCATTGGTCCTACTCTGACTTGCTGTATATACTACTTAAAAGCTGTTCTTTGTGAAAGCTAAAGTCTCCAAGGAGGAGGCCCTCCTATGCAACTGAACTGTTTTTCTATTATGTACAACTATAATGGACTCATAAATATATTAAAAAAAAAAGATTGAACTGGTTTTGAATTTTCCCAGAAGTTGGGAAAGGGAGTGTCAAGAATGGGACATCAATCACAGGCCACCACACCTTTATTTGCATGTCAAATCATGCCACTTATCCCACCAATGAAAACCAAGCACCAGACCCAAAGCAAGAAACTGGTAAGGTGTTAACAGCCCCATGTGATCTCAGAGACATCCATTTTGACTTAAAAGTATGATGTTGACTCTTAAAACTACTGTGTATTTTAATAAAAATTTTGCTAATAAAACTTCGTTCCTAGAGGCAGCTGTGGCAGGCTGTTCTATAAGAATCTGATTTATTAATAACAAAATTTATGGGGTGAGGAGAAAAGCAATACATAGTTTTCTTGCCTGGCTTCATTTCCCTGTAATATCTTAGTGATGAGTCTCCCGCTGGCAGGCATTCTGGAGCCAAGAGGAATAAATAAGACACTGGGACTCAGCCTGTGAGGTGCTCTCTGCTTTCCCCCTATTCCTTAGCAGTTCTGCAGCTCAGACCTGCAGTATTTCTTGTCTAACTTGTAAAAGAAACATTTTATCTCCCCAACTCCCCATGCTGATGGTGCAGAGTAGGATACAAATAAAGCCCCTGTTTGTCTTTAATTTGGTCACTGATGAGTCTTCCCAGCCTCAGTTGAGTCACCAACACTCAATTACATTCTCTTAGGCAAGAAGAGCCTGCCAGTGTGACCGTCATCCTGCAACAATCCCACACTGGATCATAAGATAATTCACCCTAGCTAATGATTTAACAAAACAAGTGGGTGCAAGTCCTATTCTTGAGGCTTAAAAATGGATATTCCTTTCTACAAAGTCTTCCTTGTGAACTCTGTCACCTTAACTCTGTTAGAGAGATTCCACACTCCCTATAGTACTGCATCCTGGTGTGGAACAAATTAGAGGCTCCATGAATATTTGTTAAATGCTGAATGTATGGCTTATCCTGGGGTTAACAGAAATCACTGGAGTTAGCAAGCATGATTCTTCCCAAAATATTGATCTGACAAACAGAGGCAGTCCTACATGATGAAAAATCGAGGATTATCAAGTCTTAAAGCTTATTAGTTTCTACTGTTCTCATTTGAATAGGTCATCAAAAGAAAATAACTCACTCTTCTCATTGAAATGTCAGAAGCAATTCTTTCTCAACATGCATATTTCCAAGGGAGGAACCTATTGTCCAAGCTGAGAATTTCTCTCTGAAACATGCCTAGATTCAGAAATAGCTTAACAAAGACAGAACCTGGTTCTGTGTTTCTCACTACTTAGCTCTGTACCTTGTAAATAAGCTTTACTAATGAATTACCAATGCATGTTTCATGCAGCAAGTTGAACCAGAGCATCATCCCAGGGCCAGCCTCTCCTACAGAATCTCCATCTTCCTTTCTTCTGACTACATTTCAGCATAAGAAACTCCCCCATTCAATCCAAAGTAGCATATTAGTTACACTGTGTTTTCTTCTTGAATATCAACTATCTCATCCCATCTGATTTAAATTCCATTATTCAGTTTCACAAGTTCTTATCCACTTTCAGAAAAAACTAATGCATCTTGATGTAGGCAGCAGGTCCACATCTGTTTACTTCACCAAATACCAACTGTATCCTTTGCTTACAACTGCCAAAGCTGAAATTGTATTGAAAATATCTTAAACAAGCTTGTTTATCAAATGTCAAATGCTAAATATATGCTGCTCCAGAATAATGGTCCTTCAGTGGGAAGATACTTAGCAACCTGACCTAACTACCAGTTTTCTATAAAACCAAGATTTTACTGCTGGAAATGGAGGGTGAGAGAAGCCTTCAGTCAAACTGCAGGAGCTGGTGTCAGTGGTGTCTATAAGAGTTAAGGGAGCAGAAGAAATTCTAAATGAAATGGTCAGAATAGTCTTAAACCCAGGCAAGTTGAATTCATAGCCTTCAGAAATCTATAAAAGACAGGCCAAGGTTCAGGCAAGTCATCAGACACTGTTAACAGTCCAGGCAGAAGCAGGACATAGTAGACTCAGCTCCTATGATATGACAGGGCTTTCCCTGATGCATACTTTCTCTTACAGAGAGAAAAAGAGAAATTTTGTCCTTTTTCATGAAAGCTAGAGCCACATTGACAATCAACTTCACTTACTCTTTGGGTACTGGGCATCTGGTAACTGCATAACTTTTTTAAGTTTAATAGGTTTTGAAACTGGTTGTGACA
>JAJEJO010001843.1:28686-148430 GCA_020662805.1 Glaucomys volans | reverse complement strand
CTGCATAACTTTTTTAAGTTTAATAGGTTTTGAAACTGGTTGTGACATCCAAAGCACATTTTTATTGTGACTCTAGGACTCCTGTAGGCAATATGAATATACCCCATTGAAACTGGCAGGGCTTTGATTCAAGGAGAAGGAAGCGATTACAGGTGACCTCCAGGACACACAGGTGTCTTCAGAGGGACACCTCGTTTTCTGAGACCTCAACTCTAGCCTTCCAGAAAAGGCCTATGCAGTCTCGACGATCACAAAAACAAGAGCGAATGCTCAGATTCAAGTAAAGGTGATGAAATTGCTTCAAGCCAGATAACAGACCTGGCTCGTGACCAAAATAGAAGTATTTTAAAAGCTAGAAAGAATATTTAGTTGAGATTTGATGAGATGGGATATCTAATCTAAAACTCTCTCGTTAGGTGTGAAACTGAGGTTTGAGTCAGGAGACGAAGTGAAAAGCAAGTTTAGCTAACCACGTAGGACACTTCTCAGTAATGATGAAACCAAATTGTTCTCTTACTGAAATGGTTATAAAGTGGCTGAAATTCATCCATCCTGAATTAAAGGCACAAGTGTTCATTTTTTAGAAAGAAAGAGTTAACACTATGCACTGGTTACTGCACCAGGTTGGGGTGGGGGGTTTATATTCCACTTCATGGAAATGTCTGAGATACTAGCCCTCTTTCTACAATTGAGAGTCTCAGGCAGGAACAATGGCTAAGTCCAGAAACATGCAATTAGGGACTGAGGAACAATTAGAATGCAAGACAGCTCATCTCAGTGTCCCACCCTTTCCCCCACTGGTCTGTTCTCAATACTACCATGATTTGTTGAATTTCTAATAAAACGGTGATTTGCCTTGTGGATTTGTTGACCTAGTACCTGATATATGCAGATTCTCTAATTAATTCTTAGTATTGTATTCATTATGAGTTATTTCACTTCCACTTCACTGGACATCATGCAGCCACCTGAATATGCTAGAAAATTCTTTCACACTGTGTGATGATTTTTAAGTCATTCAGAAGTTACTTAATTCAGTACAATTTGGTAGGAGGGAAAATTCATTTCAATAAATAAGTACATGGGTTTTAAATATGGTAATACACTGATGATGAAATTTTTTTAAAAGATTGATTTTTTTTAATGAAAAAGGAGGTACAAGGACAAAGGGTAATCTGAGAAGCTCAGAGAAATTGCAAGCCCTGAATTGCAGAGAATGGAGCCAACGAGAAAGTTCCTCAGAGTAGACAGAAGAAAAGGAAGAAAATTGGCTTGTAGAAAATGATGAGGGAATTGAAGACAGGGATAAAGAAATGATGGTTATTTTTCCCATGATTTAAAAGTGAAGGAATAGAACACAGAGCTCCTGAAACTAAAGAGTTTATTTTTCAAGAAGAAAGCACATTAAGACCATACACAGTAGAGGAAAGAAAAATTAAAGTTCTGATGAAATGTTCTGAATGGAAACAAGAATAATGATGAAAAATAAAAGTTTCTAAGGATGATACTTTGAAAATTACAAGATTATCACCTCTTAAAAAGGAATCATTTTTGAACTAAGAAGTGGGTTGTTAAAAGAATTTTCTGGTAATTTGGTGGATGCTTATAATTTTTAGCCCAGTACATATAAAACCAATCTACTGTATGTTATTATTCTTCATAATATTAGATTTTTGAAAAATCTGAAATGTCACACTGGGAAAGATTCAGACTTCTTTGGAAGAACAAAATTAATACTGAAAATATATGGACTAAAATGGGGGAAAGATTACTTTGATAACCAAGTCCCAGTAGAAAAAGTTGTTCTTCTTCATCTTCATTAGTATTTTAATGGAATAAGCCTCCCAGAGTTACTATTTGTATGCTATGAGCTAATATTTACAATTATTGAATACAAAAACTGGATTTACTTGCTGAGACTATCAGTTAAACTATCATTTTAATAATTCTTCCTTGTACCAGTGAATGTCACTATTCAAAATAGGATGACACTTAATGTAGTGAACTTGTTAAAAATAACCTGTACTCATCTATGAAATTATAATTATGATCACACAGCCACTTGTGATCAGCTTTAAAGTTCCTTTCGAAGACAAATGAGCATAATGAAGTCCATTAATGGACCAATGTGTTCTGTTAACATGTAGGAGTTAGGGGACATAGGAAGAGCATCCTAAAGATCAGGAGGGTGTACGAAGTGAAGTTCTAGGTGTAGGTAAAGGTCCACACCATGGCAAGGTTGGAGGCAGCATGTGTAGGATTCCCAGTAACCAGAGAAGGCAATTCTCACCAAACGTCAGGAAATACTCAGTTGGTAAAATAGCTACTTTTGGTGCTTTAAAGAAGCGGAAAAGATATTAAGGTGGATATCCTACCACTCCCAATGTTCCTGACATCATAATGTTCTTCAGTGCTGCCCCATGAAAATGTTTATATTGATGCATTACTAGAACATGAAATCCATCAGAAATGTCACCGAGCAAGGCCTGATGGACACTTTGCTTTCCTTTGGCAGGATTAGAAACCCGAGAGTTATTTTCACCAGCTGTTCAACCCTTCCTTAAAACAATATAGATTTCAGAAGGGGATAATCTCTATGATTAAATTGCTTTGGAGAGTTTAAAAATAGTTTTTAATAGCTTTTAATAGTTTAAAAGCATGCAATGCTACTACAATCCCTGTAACAAGGGAGATAGATTAAACAAAAGATAGCTAAGCTAACCAAGTAAAATGAATCCAGGGGTAAGCTAGTCCTTCACTAAGCCAACCAAAGTTCATTTCAGCCAAATTTGAAAATCAAGAAATGCATAAAAAAAAGAAATGCATAAATTACGTTCCCAATGTCATTTAAGATAGGGCTCCTCCCACCTCCACAGACGACTTTGGAGTTTGTGCTACACGGTAGCTTCCCGCCTCGTCTTCTCCATCTCAACCTCTCCCAACCATCTGCACTCTTCAACAGAACTCTGTGATGACAGAATGTCCAATAGCTGTGCCTTTCAATGTGGTAGCCAAGGTCCACTTATGGCCAATGAGCATGTGAACATGCCGACTGCAACTGAGGAGCTGGATTTATGATGTTATTTAATTTTAACTCATATAAGTCTGATAGTGGCTGTCTCTGGGACCATGCAGTAGACAAATGGGCAGCGACTAAGTCATGTTGAAGAAGCCTGGCAGGGGTAACCATGGATACACATCAGAATCACCCAGTTGCCAGGCCAGCAGTTCTGGTACCTGGGGCCGCCTTCCAAGAGTGCAACCTAACCAACAGGAGAGGGCACGGAGCAGTGCTGCCTGCTCTAAGCCAGGGCAGTAAACCAGGTACCTTAAGAGAGGCTCCATGTATGAATGCACAGATGGTGTGACTCTACTTTGTGTACAACCAGAGAAACAATAGCTGTACTCCATTTGTGTTCGATGAATCAAAATAAAAGAAGAAAGAAAGAAAGAAGAAAGAAAGAAAGAAAGAAAGAAAGAAAGAAAGAAAGAAAGAAAAAGAAAGAAAGAAAGAAAAAAGAAAAAAAAGAGAGAGAGAGCCTCCAAGGGCCAGAGCTTCAGGCACTATATCTAGGTTACATCCTAGTCCGGGGCAGCTGGGAGCTGAGAGGGGAGGCCTCCCTCTCTCCCTCCCAGAGGTGAGTAAGAGCAGGTTACAGGGAGGCTGTGGGGTTTTGAAGAGCATATTTGAGGGAAGCTATGAGGATAAAGGGGAATAAAACAGGGAAGATGTGGGAAGAAACAGGAACACTCATGGAGCATGGACAGAACTAGAAAACCT
This sequence comes from Glaucomys volans, assembly GCA_020662805.1. Taxonomy (NCBI): domain Eukaryota; kingdom Metazoa; phylum Chordata; class Mammalia; order Rodentia; family Sciuridae; genus Glaucomys; species Glaucomys volans. The sequence goes on along the minus strand of JAJEJO010001843.1, from coordinate 144,649 downwards.
ACATCAAGGGAACCAGGTGACATTTATTGAAAATGCTGCCAAGAAAGTTCATTCAGTAAATATGTGTTCCTGTTACTATATTATCCAAATATATGAGAAAAGGATAAACACTGAATTATATCAGTCCACCCTATGGCCAGCCTTTTCTAAGCTGGCATATACTAAGACTGGAGCTCCAAACTTTTTTGGGAGTGGGGGTGACCAGGGATTGGTTGAACTCAGGGGCACTCAGCCACTGAACCACATCCCCAGCCTATTTTGTATTTTATTTAGAGACAGGTTCTCACTGAGTTGCTTAGGGCCTCACTTGTGCTGGGGCTGACTTTGAACTCGAGATCCTCGTGCCTCAGCCTCCTGAGTCACCCAACTTTTTAACTGTTCATCTCTATTAGGAATCATATTTGAATGAGCACTCCCGGGAGATGTATATATTTGAATTACATTAATTTCCTAGTGTACTACTGTGTTATGTGCATAAAAGATACACAAGCCAAAATAAAATTTTCTTCATGAGACTTTTTAAAGGAAGAAATTCTTTTATTTTCTGCCCACACTTTAATAGACTGTGTTGCTAACAGCCTGCTTCCAAAACTACTTTGAAAACAACTGCTACATGATTTGAAGAGATATTTAGAATTGGCCCATTCAGCATCTATTGCTCAAGTGGGTCCCAGTACAGTTCTAATCACCACTTTGTACACACACAGAGCAGCACAATGCAGATCTTTAAAACGAGTTCCATGCTACCTCCAAGTGTTGAGTACCAATAAGTAGGTGAACCTTCATCCCCACAGGCAAAGGAATTTATATTTTATAAAATTAAAAAATGAGTGCTACCTATTTGGAGTGCAGTATGCCGTCCGACTTTTACCCATCTCACTATTGATTTCCATTGTACTCCATATAGGATTTGCTGTTACCACTATAGTAGCCTCAAGATCTGCCCCGTCCTGTCCAGTCCAATAGCCACCAGCCAAATGTTGTTATTTAAATTTAATTTTAATTGAATTAAAGATTTAGTTCCTTGGTCACACTAGCAACATTTTATACATGCTCAAGAGTTGCCTGTGACTCGTGGACACCAAAATGGGCAGAACAGAATCCTTCCATCATGGAAGGAGTTCTACTGGACAAAGCTGCATTGAATATGGAGTACATCCTTCTAGAACCATGTCAGAGGCGAGAAGGACGCTGTCGCCAGTGACAGTCCCTGCCCGGTTCTGGCAGTCATGGTCACATTAGTTACAACATCCCTCTGGTTTTCTTTCTGCATACTCACAGATTCTTGCAGCTATGATTTGCTATGGATTCGTTATGATCCCCACCTATAGTTCAATCCCTTCCTGCCCCGAGCCAGGTAGGTCAGCATTCCTAGCTTGTTGATCTGGTAAAGCCTATAATTAAGTCGTGCTCACAGACACAGCATACATGCCACCTCCACCCCCAGGGCCTGAGCAGAGAACTATGCAGTTCTGCACACCTTCCCCACTCCTCCCCTACAGCTCCCTGATGGCTCAGTTGGCCACAGTCCAGAGGTCCTAGATCTGCCTAAGCTGTTCAGATGTGAGTCTCAGCTCTGAACCCAGCAGCAGCCAGGAGAACCTTTTATGACATTAGACAACACCTCTTCCATGGATTTCACCTCCAGAGCTCTTGTCATATGTGTCCCATCCATGACAGACAGACATGTCCTCCTGACATTAAGGTGTGCAGTGACTGCCATCTGGAACCTGCTGGTGTTAGTAGCCCACTCATCTGTTAATCCACCGACTTCCTGGAGCCAGATCAGCTTTTCTCTTCCTTTGCTGTGCTCTGGCCCAAGAGCACCGTAGGCTGACCCTCTTCTTTAGTCCTACACCAGCCTCAAGTCAGAGATGCTAAGCCATCTCTAAACATACTCACTGAAAAATCCCCACTCCTTTGCCTCACTGAGAATGGCTGGCAGATGTCCCAGGGAGTTTGTGTGAATGCAATGGGGTTTTTCCACTGAGATTTACTGCCCTGTAATGGAATAGAACCCATGACCTTGGTGTGATCTGCACCAAGAACTTAGCAGCTGAGCTTAACCTTCTGTCTGTTTCAATGGAAGCTTAAGGTCACAGAGATTGGGTTGCCTTTTTCCATTTTATCCTCTGAAGATAGGGTGAATTACCTTGATTGCAGAAGTTGCCCAAATAAAAATATTTCAACTTTGAGATTTTTCAGAACAGTATGTACTCACAGTGGACGGGAAGCAGGAATGAGAGTGAGCGACCAGGTGTCAGTTACAGAATTCTGAAAAGAAACCTGACAGCAGCCGGACACCTTGCTGGGAAGAAATTGCTTTCCCCATAATATCCTCAGCTCCTTGCCAGTCACTGCCTTAAGGAAACACATTCAAATGACAGGATGGGCCACGTGATCCTGCTCCAGAACAATTTTTTCTCAACTCTTTTGAAAGTTTTCATTGACCGTGCATCCTCTCTGCTCCTCATTTAATTTTGTCCCAATTACCTTCCAGAGAAACTGAAAACATTTTGATAGAGGCATCAAAAAGGTAACTTACTTCCCCATGACTTTTTCAGGTAACTCCTGAGTGAATAACACCAAGTGTTCCTGCTTCAGTTTGGGGAAAGGAGGGGGAAGAGGAAGGAGTGCGGAGTTGGAAAGTATTCTTGCCATTTACAACAGTGGCTGCCTTTCATCATGAAAAACCACAAACGTGCCAGGCTTGGTAGTATACTCTTGTAATCCCAGGGACTCAGAAGGCTGAGGCAGGAGGATGGCAAATTCAAGGCCAGCCTCGACAACTTAGTGAGACCTCATCTCAAATAAAAAGAAGGACTGGGGATGTAGCTCCATAGAAAATCATCCCTGGGTAAAATCCCCAGTACAATTTTTTTAAAATGTAATCAACAAACATTAACACCCAAGACACTTGTCATTTGTTAAGAGATTCATCATCTGTTATTGATAATTCAATATTATGATGACATCAAATGAGATCATCCTATGATATTTTTGAAATATAGGTAAGTGCCAAATATGGAATACACTAGATAGCAGTTGTAGAATTTATGAGCTAGATACAATGACTAGGTACACAGTTATTATGGTAAAAAAGCTGCTCAATTTCACTTCCCAAATAGAGGAATAAGCATTTTAAAAGAAAAGCAATTGTGCCAGGCAAGATGACACAGGTCTGTAATTCCAACAGCTCAGGAGGCTGAGACAGGAAGATTGCAAGTTCGAGGCCAGCCTCAGCAATTTAATGAGGACATAAGCAACTTACTGAGATCCTGTCTCAAAATTAACAGAAAGAAAGAAAGAAAGAAAGAAAGAAAGAAAGAAAGAAAGAAAGAAAGAAAGAAAGAAAAGAAAGAAAAGAAAGGAAAGGAAAAGAAAAGAAAAGAAAAGAAAAGAAAAGAAAAGAAAAGAAAAGAAAAGAAAAGAAAGAGGGAGGGAGGGAAAGAAGGTGGGAGGGAGGGAGGAAGAATGGAAGGAAGGAAGGAAGGAAGGAAGGAAGGAAGGAAGGAAGGAAGGAAGGAAGGAAGGGGTAGGGAGGGAGGAAGGAAGAGAAAAAGAAAAAGAAAAACAAAAGGTTTTGGAATGTAGCTCAGTTGTAAAGTGCCTAAGCAATTGCACTAAAGAAAGATCTCTTAAAATGAAAGCAATAAAGGAGAAATGTTATCTCATTAAAGCTATCTAACAAAATAAAGTTTTTAAAATTTTATTCCTAAATAATTCATATATACAATTGAAAACATAAAATACAAAGAAGAAAATAAAAGGCATACATCAATCCCCTGTCCAGAGCTAACTGCTATTAACTCTTTGCTACAAATTCTTCCAGAATCCATTAGTCATTTATTCACCCTTCCCTTTATTGCTCACATAAGTCTAAATGCCTCATAATGCTTAAACAGTGTTTACCACCCATTTTCTTCAAGATATATCCCATATCAATATATTTTATATATCATAATATAATGCTTTCAGAGTATTCTTTTTATATGATATATCACAATTTGTGAATCAATCACCATCGGCTTGATTTTGATAGTATATATTGTAAGTCATGAAAAAGTGCATAGCTTTTGACCCAGAAATTCAATCTATAGAAATGAACCCTAAAAAAGCAATTATTGGGATGTGCAAAGATTTAGTTAAAAAAAAAGGTTTAGTCATGTTTTTAAAATTATGAAAGTTAGGAACACTGTGAATTTCCAGTGATTCAGAAGATAATATATTAAAAATGTACATACAGGAATATTAATGTAGCTTCCCTAATAATTTTGCCTCGATAGATACCAACAACATGGGACACCGATAAATGAACAGGCAATGTAATTCCAAATTTGTAAAATTTTTTAGAACACATGACACATCTGAAACAATTCAAGAATGCAATTTTAAAAGGTATTTCTTTAAAATAGTAATAAAGTGAGATAGCTATGAAGAATTTTTTACTGAATTTCATTTAAAAAGACAAAATAAATGGAGAGTCAGAAAATGTTAATGTGTGGGAAGACTAAATTTTGTAAAGATGTCAATCCTCCTCAAATTAATTTATAAATTCAATCCAATTTCATTAATGCTAGATTTAGAAATTCATTTGAAAGCAAAGGTATCCATAAATAGCCAAAACAATTTTTAAAAAGGACAAAGTCCCTTTTTAAGAAGGGATTCTGAAATCAAACCAATTACAAAGTTACAGTAATTAAAGCCTTGGTTTTCATGAAGACACAAAGAAATAACAGGAAGAGCTCAGACTCAGATTCCTTCATGCTGGAGAACTTCAGAGGCAATGGAGGGAGCTGCACAGACCAAAGGAAAGAATGGAATGGTTAAGTAGTGATGCTGGAACAATTTGGTTATCTAAATGGAAAAACAATAAAATTATATTTTTTCCTAACTTGATATGCAAAATTCTCTTTCAATAAGTAACAATATGTGAAAAGACAAAGCTGTAATACTTTTAAAATAGAATGTAGATAACTACCTTTATACTGTTCAGTCAAGAAAGATTTATTAAACTGATCCTAAAGCAAAACTATAAATTATGATAAATTACAGAATTTAAAATTAAAATTTTCTGTGAAACACATGATAAACAAAGAAGAGTCCAGCTACAAACTAAATTAATACACTACCAAATTATAAAATAAATTAAAAATTGAATCCAGAACACATAAAAACCTCTGACCCAATGACTTTGTACGTATTTCTCACTTTTATTTTATGCTTATAGTATTGGAACATTAAAATTCAGAACTGTTACATGTATCTCTTTCAGGGATTATATTTTTAATCTGGTCAATTATTTTTACATTTGTTTAGTCCATTTTCCTTAAATATTAAAAAATGGTTTAGGAACTCTAGATACATTTTACTGTCAACTTATTTTTTAATGGTATTTATGTTTTTTAATTCCCATTTCAGGGTTTTAAATTGTTTCTTAACTAAACAGATCAAAATTAATCTTAAGCAATATACTTTTCTTAAACATAGTCATTCATTTTAACAAAAATTTGTACTTTTAACTTGCTAAGTTGACTATGTGAACTTGCTGTCTTGGTAAAAGGGGATATGGAGGTAATTGTTTGGATATCCTTCTGTACCTGTCCTATCATCTTAATAAGTAGTTTTTAACATAGAGTGTATCTAGTCTAATAGTGTATTTAACTTTCTAAAATTCACTTTTTGCTAATGTATTGATCTGTTATTCATTGATCTGTCTTCCCCATCTTTGTGTGTGACCTACTGGGAAAAGCTGATGCAGGTTTTCACTGAAAGTTGAAAAGTGATTAAGTTTTCACATCTTAAGATAACATTTTCTGACTTCAAATAGAAAAGTTATTTTGCCCAAAAGCAATAGATGCTTGTGGTGCTCATGAAATTTTCTTAGATTTCCATGTTTTTTCTGAAATCTTATTTAAACATGGAGAAGCAAACTCTTGGAACAATTAAACATCTTATTTTTAATAGCAAAGCTTCCCATTTTTTTTTAATTGAAAAGTAGATTCTACTTGTCTATCTTGAGGATTATGCCCCAAATCTAAGGTTTTTGCCATAGGAGTATTTTCTTTCATTAATATGCCTCATTAAATATTCTCTTCTTGTCCTATCATCTGGAATTTCAATCTATTTTTCTACTGTCAGATCCACCAGTTCTGCCTGGATTATCATCAGCTCTTCATGCAACAGAGAATCAACTGAGTTTTGTGCCAGACATTGATCTCAGATGCACCGTGCTGGACGTCAACGTCATACCTCCTGGTATTTTGTTTCCTTCTAGCATGCTAAGGAAATTCAAAGCATGATGTCCTCAGTATTCTACCACTTCCTTTTGTCAGTCCTAACCTTTTATTTTTCCTGGTTTTTTTAAAGTGTATCCATTCAACCAGATTTCCATCCAATGCTGTTCCACTCCTGGGTAGCTGTAGGTTTCTCCAGGCAGCTCAGTCTTTCTGTTTGACTATTCTTTTAAATGGCCTTGGGTGCTTTGGTGGAGGTTTTTTTGTTTTGTTTTGTTTTGGGGGGTTTTTCCCCCGTTTTCTTCTTCTTTTTATTAGGAAAACAAAACAAATGCCCCAGGAGGAGGATCCATGATGACCAGAAACATCAGAGTACTCTCTACCATTTTTATTCTGTGGCGTTGAGGCCAGTATTGCAATAAACAAGCTAAAACTACAAAACTTACATTCTAGGGTTTGTATTTTTTTGTTTAGTTTTGTTTTTGTTTCAGCTCTTTGTCCTTGATTCAGACAACTATTTCTTTTAATTGGATTTTAGTGAAGAAGTTACGTGTACTGTTACTCAGACCTCTACCTTACCAGTGGACTCAACTGCAAAATTCAATCAGCAAACACTGCCAGATATAGACTGGTGCTTTGGGGAAAACCAAAAACCAGAATCTCTGGGAAGAAATAATACACCCCTTGAAGCAAATCAGTTACATATGTACAACATTTGATTGTGCAAAGGCCTGAACTGAACAAATGGGGAAATTCAGCCTTGGAGCGAGCACAGCAAGCCGTTCCAAAGTTGATCATTATTAAAGAAAATGCTTAACACATTGTTTGGTCTTTCGTTTTATGTATTAGAACCACATTTAGAGAAAGAGGGACCGAGACAGAGAATGTGTAGTTCATGGATGTCTTTAAAGCTAAACAGAGTTACTATCTGCCTAAACGAAGGAACACTGGGAAATCCATGATGGAACTGTCATCAGACAGGGAATCATGTAAAAAAACCCATGAACACCACGAAACCCAAATTTTTATACTTTTAATAAACATAAAAGTATAAATTAAAGAAAATCGGGAATTCACCAGAAAAACATCAGACGGAGAACTTGCTGGAGCCAATGCCTGTGTTAGGAAAGCAGGAGCGAGAACCTGGAGTCGTGTCAAGGATCAGAACATCTCCAATTCTGTAAAGAATGCCAGCTTCCAAAAAATCATCCTCTTACCCATGATACTGAATCATTAAAATAATTCAATAATAAGGAAATCTTATTTTGGCTTAATTTTATAAATTTTTTTTTCTATTCTCCCAAACATGTGTTTCTTTGAGTTAATGTGTAGTTTATTTGTTATGATGGTTGTAGTATTTGGCTTCATTACTTTTTATAATTAAAATCACATAATAAATTTTCATAGGTCTATGCACTTCACAAACAAAAGTGGAGAAAGACAGACTAATTATGGTGTTATGGTTAAGGTATTGCTTCAGTCATGCTATGTCATCTGAATAACAGTAGTCTATTATTGTCAAAGGAATGGTTTAGCTAGACTCTAAGATAAATGACCTCCTCTCCTGATTTCCTTTGTCACTTAAACTCCGCATCAGCAGTAAATGCTGGTAACAATATTATTGTGCTATGAATAAACTAAGAATATGACTCCCACTGACTCTAAAGATTAAAAATCTAACTGGATAGATAGGAGGTAGGTGTGTTTTTAAAATACTAAGTTGTCAGCTTGTCAATACTTGATCAGGCACCTAGAAGGTGAATCCTACTTCCCATTCAGTTAAGTGTCCAATGCACAAGGATAGATTAAACTCAGGGCCAGCAGGCCAGGTGCTAGTGGGACAGCACAAAGGGCAGGATCCACCTGGCATGGGTACTCTGCCATTCAATGCCAGGCTGGGAAGAGTGACAGTATTGAACAGAGCTGAGTGGCAGGCGTATCGGGGGTAGATGACAGCAATGTCTGTTCACAAGTAAGTCTAGCAATGAAAGAAAAGGAGCAGGCACGTAAATGACCTAGAAGTCCAACACTAAAACCTCCTGTAGACTGGAGTCATGCCAGAGAACAGAAATGGAGGCAAAGCAGGGGGCAGAGGGCGGAGTCTACACTGAAACCAAGGAGAGAGATCAAGCAGGAGGAGTCCAGAGCAAGCACCCTCGCTGACAGCCAAAGCTGGTCTCACGGTTGAAAAAGTGATCACACACCCATGTGTCCAACTAGTCCTCAAGCCGGCAGGGGACAAAGAGCTCAGCACCTGGATTAACTCAGGGGCTCTGACAGCAGCTCAGTTGCCCCTCTGATTAGACACTAGGAAAGGGCATTATAGGAATTCAGAAGGAAAAGTGATGGCTTATGGGGGGACCCAATCCAGTTCAAGAGAATGGCATCAGTAAACAGGGAACACACTACTAATAAATAAAGCTATTAACAACTAATTTCAAATTGAAAGGAGGCATAAAGGGACAAAACATGTTCTGTAGTCAATGACCAGTCCCGTTGGCTGGAGTCAAGGCTTTGTTAGGAAAACAGGTGAGAGAACCTGAAAAAAAAGGTGTGATTCAGACGGTGGAGAACGTTGAAGGCCAAGGTCAGTAAGAGGCTAAATTGTAGGTTCCCCATGGTGAGCACTGGCATTTTATATTGATTATCCAAGTGGAACCAAATGCATACTAATCACTTAATTTAAAATTTTTTTGTTGAATTATGATGATAGTACAGTGGAATTGCATTTTATTTGGAGATTAGATTACGTACAAAAAAGCAAAATTGAGTGTAGTTCTCAATACCCATTGTAACCAACTTCTATGGAGAGCTCATGCAAGCCAAGTTCAATATTGAAGGCTTGACATTCATTCTCACACAACATTAATAAGCAGGGATTACTATTATTATTATTATCTTCATTTGACAAAAAAGCTGAGGTCTAAAGTGATTGAGTACTCTGTTCAAAGTCATGCCCCTATAGATACAGCTAAAATTTTAATCCAGGTGGTCTGATTCTAAAGCTGAAGGCTGAACCCACAATGCTACACCCTATACAAATAATAATCCCTGACATCAATGCCAATTTGTAATTATCAAAATACAATTTGCACCTTTCAGTTTCAGAATGACCTTAGAAGACAGTGAGTGGGTTTTTCTATGAGATTAGAACACACAAAGAGAGCAGCAACAGATCTAGCATGGTAGGAGTCTGATGTGACAACAGGACATATCCTTAAGAACATCAGTCAGGAGTTGGAACCACAGAGGACAAAGGGCCAGTAGATTTCACCTTGCTTGATCTCTGGGAACAAGGTCAGAACAGTGAGTAAGCTGAAAAACCAGGGGCTTAGGCCAACTCCAATCCTAGGCCTCTTGAGGAAATGAAGGGGTGTGATCATCCTTTTATGTGAAAGGCCTCTTTCTACCATTCAGTTGCCTGAACTCTGAAGTCTTAAATTCTCTTGTGTCTCCAGCACCTGCAAATTGTAGGTGCTTGATGAAAGGTCAGAAGTTGGACTAGTCTTGGCATTTGTTACGTAAAATATTCTACATGGGAGCTGGGGTGTACCTTAGTGATGAGAGTCCTCAATTTAGCACAGGAGATGCCCTGAGTTCAATCCCAGCCCCAAGAAAAAAACAATTATTTTTAAACGTACATAAAACTGTCAAAAACTTAAATATAAAATAAAAATTATGATGATGAGTTTTACAAGGCAAGTTTTTGAAGATATAAGGAACTAAATATAATTTTGTATGCTTCTCACATATTTTTCTCTGCTCAATCAAGCATACCCCAAACCAGTGTTGCCTCCAGGAGTGACCAGAATTTTTCTTTACAAATTAGTCTCTCTGCACTATGCTTCAGGATCCCTCTTAGGACTGGAATTTATTTCTGTAGTTTCCAAGAAGTCTATCCTCAAGTGCACTGGTTTATACCTACTGGATATGTTTTCCAGCCAACACTACCAAACTAGCTTATATGATACTGAATCAGGAGCTTCTCATTATCACCATTTTTTTAACCTCTTTCTTTCCACAAGGCAGAAACTAGAATGTTCTACCAGCTCTTGGGATTCAAGTCTCAGTTATGTGTACATATTATAACTCTAATAAGAGAAAAGAGCTTAGTTATCCTCTCAAAGTCCTGTATAAACAAACTCTGCTCTTGAATTTTTTGTGTGTCTAAATAATTTGTAGTAATTTTTTGCCATCTGTTTTTATTATGATGATAACTACGCAGATAAAATCTATTCATTTTTGTGATATTCCCCATTCAGAAGAGATTCAATTTCCATACTTATTAGTGAAGAAAATAACTTCATCACTCCCAACAAATTTTTCCAGTTGCTAGTTGTTAGACTAAATTTAGCATTAAATATAAATACAATTGCCAAGATGTATCTGATATCCAGAAACTACCTTTAGAGTCTAACCTTCCCATTGTTAATCTGAACTCAGATCTTAAAACATAAAATTTTAAATTAGAAAGGTACTTTACAGACCACTGCATCCTAAGCCCATGTTTTTCAGAAGTAAAAACTGAATACATGTATTAGTCCATTTCCTATGCAATAACAAAATACCAGAGTCTGGGAACTTTACAAAGAGAAAAAGGTTATTTATCTCACAGTTCTAGAAGCTGAAAGGCTGACCCATTGGTTCAGCATCTAGTGAGGGCCTCAGGCTGGATTGCATCAGGGTTAGACTGTGTGAAAGAGGGACAAGAGGGATCACAGGGGAAGACAAAGCCAGAATGGAGAGGGGCCCGCTTTTGCTCCTTTGTAATAACCCAGGCTGAAAGAAACGAACTGGAGTCCCACAAGACCTACATTAGTCCCTGCCAAGGGAAGTGTCCCCAGTGACCTAACCACCTCCCTGGCCCCACCTCTTCAAAGTTCTACCACCTCAACACCACCACACAGAAGCCCATGGGGACAACCCACAGCTAAACTGTAACAGTACAGGAAAATGAAGTGATCTGCCCAAGAGCATTATGACTACACAAGATATTGGGGTTCATTTTGACAAAATTATATATACAAGGAATTTGGTTTCAATCCCCATTCTCCTTTTCCTCCCCTCTTTTCTCTTCCTTTTCTCCCTCCTCTACTGTACTAATCTTCCTTTCACTGCTTAATTTCTTTATTTTTGATTGGTACTTTTTACCAATATATAAAGGTCAAATTCCCTTTGGTACCTTTAGAAGTGTACATAATGTGATTTTGTTATATTCATTCCATATTTCCCTTCTTTCCTCTCTCCCTCTCATTCTCCTATTTCTCCTACTCCACTGATCTTCCCTGTATCGTTATTGCATCTGATTCACTCCTCCAATGGCTTTTTTCCTTTATTTTGCTCTAGCTTCCATATATGAGAGAAAACATTCAACCCTTGATTTTCTGACTCTGGTTAATTTCACTTGGTATTATTTCCTCCATTTCCATCCATTTTCCTGCAAATAGCATTATTTCATTCTTCTTTATGGCCAAGTAAAATTCCATTGTGTATATATGCCACATTTTCTTGATCCATTTTTCTATTGATAAGCATCTGGGCTGGTTCCATAATTGTGCTGAATAATGTAGAGGCTCTTTCACAATAATAGGCTGATGTTAGTTCTTTTGGATAAATACTGAGGAGTAGGATAGTTTGGTCATATGGTGGTTCCATTCCTGCCTTTTGAGGAAACTCCACATTGCTTTCCAAAGTGGTTGTACTAATTTGCAATCCCACCAACGGTGTATGAGTGCACCTTTTCCTCCACATCCCCACCAGCTTTTAGAATCATTCATATTCTTGATAGCTGCCATTCTGACAAGAATGAGATAAAATCTTAGTGCAGTTTTGATTTGCATTTCCCTAATTGCTAGAGATGTTAAACATTTTTTCATATATTTATTGGCCATTTGTGTTTCTTCTTTTGAGAAATTTCTGTTTAGTTCTTTTGCCCATTTATTGATTCAGTTATTTGCTGTTGTTATTTTGTTTTGGGGGTTTTTTTCCACAGAGGTTTTTGAGTTTGCTATTCTGGTTATTAATCTCCTGTCAGAGACGTAGCTGGCAAAGATATTTTCCCATCCTGTAAGCTGTCTCTTCACTCTCTTAATAATTTCCTTTGCTGTATGAAAGTTTTTTAATTTGATTGATTCCATTTATTGATTCTTGGTGTTATGGTTTGGATGTGAGGCATCCCCCAAAAGCTCACATGTGAGAGAATGCAAGAAGGTTCAGAGGAAAAAGACAAAAAGTCTTAATCCAATCAGTGAATTAATCCTCTAATAGGGATTAACTTAGAGGTAATGGAAGTGGTAGGGTATGGCTGGAGGAGGTGGGAATTGTATCTGGAGAGGGAGTTTCTCTGTTTCCTGATCACCATGTGAGCTGCTTCTCTCTGTCACACTCTTCTGCCATGATGTTTTGCCTCACCTTGAGCCCTGAGGAATGGAGCCAGCCTTCTATGCACTAACACCTCTGAAAAGGTGAGCCCTCAAATAAACTTTTCCTCCTCTACAGTTGTTCTGGCAGGGTCCTTTAGTCACAGCAGTGAAAAAGGTGACTAAAACACTTGGTTTTATTTCTTAAGCTTTAGGGGTCCTGTTGAGGAAGTAGATGCCTGTACCTGTATGGGGGAGTGTTGACCCTATGTTTTCTTTTAGCATTTGTAGGGTTTCTGATCTAATTGCTAAGTCTTTGATTCACTTTGATTTAACTTTTGTGCAGGGTATAAGACAGGGATCTAATTTCATTATTCTACATTTGGATATCCAATTTTCCCAGCACCATTTCTTTAAAAAACTTTTTTGTCCAACATATATTTTTGGCAGCTTTGTCAAGTATCATATGGATGTAAGTATGCAGATTTTCTGTGTCTTCTATTCTATTCCATTGGTCTCCATGTCTATTTTGGAGGAGACATGGTCATTCTTAAAAAGGTAAATGAAGGACCCCTTTATCCTTCTTTAAAAACCAAAATGACCTCTAAATAAGCAATCAAATTATTCAAGTATAAAAATTTTAATCACAGTTAAGTTGTTATATGTTTAAAATAGCTGTTATAACTGAAAGAGGTTTTATGTAAGCCTTATGGTAATCACAGAGCAAAAACTGACAGTAGATAAGAAAAGATAAAAAGTCAGATTTAAAGCACACCACTAAAAAAAATTAATCACAAAAGAAAGTAACAAGAGAAGAAAAAAATGCATCTAGAAAACAAATAGCAATAGTAAGTCCTTATTAATCAATAATTACTTTGAATGTAAATGTGTAAAATTCTCAAATCAAAAGACAGAGTGAGCTCTTTAGTGGTCTTATAGTTATGATTTGGTGGCTTTCACCACCAAGGCCTGGGTTTGATTCCCAATCAGGGAAATCTTTCTTTTAAAAGCCAGGCATCTTGGCACATGTCTGTAATCCCAGTGGCTTAGGAGGCTGAGGCAGGAGGATCACAGGTTCAAAGTCATCCTCAGCAACCTAGCAAGGCTCTAAGCAACTTTGTGAGATCCTGTCTCAAAATAAAAAATAAAAAGAGGTGAAGACTGCCTCAGTGGTTAAGCAACCTCAGATTCAATACCTGTTACCAAAAAGGAAAAAGAAAAAGAGTGACACAGTAGTAGTAAAGACCCAATTATACACTATCTATGCACTGCACCAATGAGGATACACAGAGATGAAAGGTGAAGGGATAGAAAAAGATGTTCCATGCAAATGGAAACCCTAAGAAAGCAGGGTTAGCTATACTTACATCAAATAGAATAGACTTAAAGTAAAAAAACGTAAAATAAGACAAAAAAAGGTTATACATAAAGACAAAAGCATCAATTGGAGAGGTTTATAACAATTGTGAATATATATGTATCCAACATCAAAGAACCCATATGTGTAAAACAAATTTTAATAGATCTGAAGAAAGAAATAGACTATATTACAATAAGAATAGGGAACTTTAGTACCCCACTTTCAGCAATGGATAGATCATCCAGACAAAAATCAATTAAGAAAACTCAGACTTACACTACAGTTTAACAAACATGGACCAAGCAGATGTATACAGAATATTCAATCAAAAAACTGCAGAATAGACATTTTTCTCAAGTATGCATGAAACATTCGCTGGGACAGATAGGTTTAAGGCCTAAAACAAGTGTTAACAAAATTAGGGAGACTGAAATCATATCAAATATCTTTCCAACCATAATAGTATGAAAACAGAAATCAGCAACAGGAAGAATTTTGGAAAAATTAGAAATACATGAAATTAAACAACATACTCCTAAACATTCAATGAGTCAAAGAAGAAATAAAAAGAGACCTCAACAACCTAACATTATACCCCAAAGAACTAGAAAAAGAAGAACAAACTAAGTTCCAAGTTATTAGACAGTAATAAATAATATAAGGGAAAAAATAAATGAAAAAGACTAGAAAAATAATACAATATATAAAACTAAGAATTTATTTTAATAATAATAAATATAGCTAAGAATTGATTGTGATAACAATAAAAATTAGCAAACCATTAGTTAGACTAAGGAAAAAGGATAACAGAAATGAAAAAATCATTTCTAAACATCAAAATGAAAGGAGAGACATTATATATATGCAGAAATACAAAAATCTTAAGATATTACTATGTGCAATGACATAACAACAAATTTGAGAATCAAGAGGAAATGGACAAAATCCTAGTCATGTACATCTAACCAAGATTTAATCATAAAGAAATAGAAAATCTGAGTAGACCAATAATGGGTAAGAAAATTAAATCAGTAATTAAAAGTTTCCCATCAGATGAAAGCTCAAGATCTTATGAATTAACTGCTGAATCCTTTTCAGATATTTGAAGAACTAATACTAATCTTTTTCGAACTCTGACAAAATTGAAGAGAAGGGAATTCCTCCAAACTTATTTTACAAGGCCAGCATTATCCTGATGCGAAAGACAAGAACACTATAAGAAAAGTATAGGACACTAACCCTTATAAATATGGATGCAAAAATTCCTCAACAAAATATTAGCAAAACTGATTTCACCAGCAAATTGAAAGGATCATTCATCATGTTCAAGTGTAATTTACAGGGACAAAAATAAAATTCAACATAAACAAATCTAAAATTTACTACATTAACAGAATAAAGGGCAAAAATCATATAATCCTCTCAATAACTGTGAAAATGCACTTGACAAAATTCAACATCCTTTAATGATGAAATGGGGGGGGCATAAAGATACTGAGAGTACAACAGGATGTGTGGAAGCCAATTGAATTATCAATAGAATAGGTTAAGCTTCATTGATAAAGTAACATGGAACATAGACTGGAGTATACAGGGACAATGGCATTTCCAGGGAGAGAAAACGGAAGTGGGCCCACAGGGACAGAATGGATTTAGCAAGAGAGAGAATAATAGGAAGGGAGGTGAAAGAAAGGAGAATTTAGAGGAGACAGATGGCATAGGGTCTATGACATCAGCTGAGAGGGGAAGTCACTCAATGTTTGAAAGAAGTGAGAGATCTAACATGTTTTGAATGTATCTGTAGGGAGAATAGGCTGTAGGGAAACAAATAAATAATAACCTGGGAGAAAGATGATGGTGTTTCACACCAAAGTGGCAAGAGTAAAAGTGGCAAAAGTGCTCAGATTTTGAAAACTTCTGAAGGTATGGCCGCCATAATTTTCTGAATGTGGGGTGCAAGAGAAGGAGAGGAATGAAGGGTGACACAAATTTTTTTAACTAAGTAATTTGAAACGTGGCGTTATTAGCTAAGATGGGAAAGGTTATACACAAAACTTTACTAAGGGGAAAGAGCATGGATTCAGGTTGGATGAAATGAGTCTGAGGTTCTATAATTATCTAGACATCCAAGAGAAGAAGATTCATAAGCAGATGCACATACAGTCAGTGACATGGGAGAGGGTTTGGGCTGGAGGTATGAATTAAAGATTCATCAGGAAATAAGTAGTATTTAATGCTGTGTGACTAGATAATACCAAGGAGGTAAGGAAAAGACAGAGGAGAAAAGAGATACAGAAACTAGACCCTGGACCACTCCGATATTAAGAGACTAAGAAAAAGAGGAGAGACATGCAAAGAAAATCTAGACGGAAGAGCTAAGAGGATAGGAGGAAAACTAAGGGAGTGTACTGTGCTAGAAGGCAAGTCAAGAGTGTGCATTAAGGAGGAGATAATAATCTATTATGTCAAATGCTGCTCATTCATCAAGAAGGTAAGGACGTAGGACTGACAGATGGGTTGAGCAACATGGAGGTCATTGGTGACCTTGACAAAAGCAATTGGTGAAGCAGTCAGTAGGACATCAATCTTTGAGTTAATTCCATCACATGTGGTCAAATTTGTAAGACAGCTGCTAGATCTACATTACAATATCCAAAGATCACATTGCTCTTATAAGAATCATGGTGTTGCCTCAATCACACTTCACCCAAATGAACTAACAGTCACAGAAGCCAATCTGCCTTTGCCCCTAGGTAGTTAAGGACAGAACAAAGCAGGACATCTCATCCATTTTTACCAAAGTTTGGAGAGAAAAACTAAATACTCGTCTTATTTTTTCACCCATGCTAAACTAATGGACATGAAAAATTTCCTTTCTCCACAGAATGTTATGACTATAGTTTTTGCACTTGGGTTTCTCACTGATCTTGTTTCCTGACCCCAATGTGGTCACTACCCACCTACTCAGTTCTTCAAACTCTGCAACCCAGAGTGAGTCCTGACACATTCTACACCTGCTGCTTCCACCATTGCTGCCACAACAACTAAGGCAGACATGGAAAGCTGCCCACAGGAGAGCTGTGAGCCTGTTAGGCCAGATTCCCTTAGCTCCTCCAGGTCGATAGACTACTTGACTCTTGGTGTCATTGGTATCTGGAAGAATAGAATAAGATGGTTTATTTTACTCTGGATTTCTTTTCTCTGGATAGGAATATATGTTTGTGTGCATTAACTTAGTTATATGCCACTCACATTTTTAATCAATTATTTTTCATGCCAAATGTGAAGGTAGCAAAAGAGGTGCTAGAAAGAAAAAGAACTCTGAGTCTACATCCTAGGATTAATTCTCCTGCTAAGTAATTCAAAGACTTTGATCAAGTCTTCTTGGTCTTCTTATCAGAAGATTAGGGGGTTACATGAGACCAGTGGTTTGCAAACTGTGCTCCTTGGAGCCATTCAGTTCCAAAAAGGTTTCTCATAAACACCATATTGGACGAAGAGAGGCTAACAAATCAGTTTTTATCTGTTTCATATGTTTATCTGTTTCATACATTGACTATCTGCTTCTGCTCATGGAAGAAGAATTTGATTGCTTTAAAGTACTGCAAAATTTCAGAAATATGTAGGTTGCTACTTGAAACAACCAACTTCTTTGGTAAAGAAGGATTAACTTTTCTTTAACATTTTTTTGAAATTTGAATCCTAAACATTAATTCCCAAATCTCTCTTTTAATAAAACTTGGATTCCCACGCAGCTACAATTCTTTTGCAAGTATTGGGCAATCCAAAAACAGTGATTCACACTTGCTTTTTTTGTTTGTTTGTTGGGAGGTACCAAGGATTGAATTCATGGGCACTTGACCACTGAGCCCCATCTTCAGTCCTATTTTATATTTTATTTAGAGACAGGGTCTCACAGAGTTGCATAGAACCGCGCTTTTGCTGAGGCTGACTTTGGACTCAAGATTCTCCTGACTCAGCCTCCTGAGCTGCTGAGATTATAGGCATGCACCACCTCACCTCATATTTGCTTTTAATTTATTGATATGGTTGCAGCATCATTAATATTAATAATAGCTTATTCATTATTACTCATATAACTTATTGTTATTAATAATAACTTATTAATAATTCTTATTTTTAGTTACAAAAGATAGCCAATCTAGGATTAAAGGAAATTCTAATACCAAGCCCTGGTTTGGTTTCATTTCATCAATAAAAATAATTATAGTAGTAATAAATACTAAACAAAAGGAAATGTTATTTTCTAGTTATTCATTGGGATTTTGTGTTGTTATGGATACATGCCTATACTTCCCCATCTACATAAGTAGTATGCTTTACTTGAAATTTGTGACATTACCAGTATCATGCTGTTTTGATTACTATGGCTTTGCAGCATGTTTTAAAGTCAAGGAATACAAAGTCTCCTGCTTTCTGCTCAAAGCTGTTTGAACTATTTTGGGTTTATTGTGATTCTGTACAGATTTTGAGATTGTTTTATCTATGTCTTTGAAGAAAGTCATTTTGATAGGGAATTCATCAAGTCAACAGATTGCACTGAGTAGTACAGACATTTTAATAGTATTCATCCTGTCAATCCATAAACAAGGACTATCTTTTTTGGATCCTCTTCAGTTTCTTGCATCCATGTTTTATGGTTTTCATTATAGCTGTTTTTCACCTCTTTGGGTGAATTTATTCCTAGATGTTTTAAATTTTTGCAGCTACCATAAATGGGAGTGCTTTCTTGATTTCTATATCAGATAGCTTGCTATTAGTGTATAAAAAGTGATCAATTTCTGACAATTTTGGTGTCATCTGTGACATTTCTTTCATATAAGATCATGTAATCTGCAAACAGTGATAATTAGACCCTTCTTTTCCAACTTGAAAGCCTTCCCTTTCCTTCTCTGCTTGAATGCTCTGACAAAGACTTTCACCACTATTTTGAATAAAAGTGGTGAAAGTGGACATTCCTGTCTTGTTCCAGATCTTAGACAGATTTCACCTTTTCCCCATTCAGTATTATGTTGGCTGTGAGCTTATTATATATGGGCTTTGTTATGCTGAAGCACATTCCTTCCATACTTCATTTGGAAGAATGTTGTTATGCTGAGGTACATTCCTTCCATGCTTCATTCTTCATGAAAGAATGCTAAATTTTACCAAATAACTTTTACGCCTCTGTTGAGAGGATCATGCTTTTCATCCTTATTTCATTGATAAATTGCATCACATTTGATATGCCATATCACATTTATTGATTTGTCATGTTGAGCCTAGAAGTGAACCCACATATCCACAGCCAACTGATATTCAACCAAGGTGCTAAGATACACATTTGAGAAAGACAAACTTTCCAATAATGGTGCTTGGGAAATTGGAAATTGGTTATCTATGCACAGAAGAATGAAACCAGACTCCTACCAATCACTCACCAGTTACAAAAATCAACTCAAAATAGATTAAAGACTTAAATGTAAGACCTGAAACTATGAAAATGCTAAAAGAAAACATAGGGAAAACATTTCCAGACATTGGAATGAGGACATATTTTTTTAACACGATCCCAAAAGCACAGACAAGTAAAGCACAAATAGAGAAATGAGATTACGTCAAACTGAAAAGTTTCTGCAGAGCAAAGAAAACATGCTAAGTGAAATAAGCCAGACTTGGAAAGTCAAGGGTCGAATGTTTTCTCTCATATGCAGAAGCTAAAGAGAGACAGAAATGAAAGGAATATTGAAAAACAAAAAGTGGGATGGGCTCATGAAAACATAAGGAAGGAATGGAGGAAGGGGATCAAGAGGGAGGCGAAGGGCCGGCCACGGGGAAGTACTGGAATAATACATGGGAATCTATCAAACTATGCTATGTCTATGTATATAGCAAATACACCACAAAGAATTATCAATATGTATATAATTACAGTGCTCTAATTAAAACAGCAGTAACAAGAACAGGAGATCAGTAGACTAGAACAAATAGATCAGGGGATAGAGGAGGGAAGGGAAAGAGAAGGTACCCAGGAATGAGATTGATCAAATTTTGTTGTGTGCGCATACAAATGGATAATAATGAATCTATCAAGTAAAATTCTAACGTGCTCATAAAAAGAAAGAAAAAGGACAAAAAATAACAAGTGCTGGTGAAGATGTGAAGAAAGGGGAACCCCTGCACACCGTTGGAAGGAACAAAAACTAATGCAGTCAGTATGGAAAATGATATGGAGGTCCCTCCAAAAACTAATAGCTGTACTGCCATCTGCTCCAGTGATCCCACTTCTGGGTACACATCAAAGCGAAGCATGGATGTTGAAGAGACTCACACATTCCCTTTTACTGTAGCATTCATCGCAATAGCCAAGAAATACGATCAAGCTGAGTGTCCATCCACTCATCAGCAGATAAGGAAAATGTGGAACATATACACAATGGAACACACTCAGCTTTTAAAATGGATGAAACCATCATTTTGTCAGCAAGGATGGAACTGGAGAGATCATCATTGTAACTGAACTAAGCCAGACACAGAAAGACAAGTGCCACATGATAGCACTCACATGTAGAATGTGAAAAAGCTGAACTCCTCTGAAAAGCAGAGAGCAGTGGGACCATGGTCAGCAGAGCTGGGGAGAGTTGAGGGAGGAAGGGACCAGGAGAGGTTGGTCAGTGGGTACCAGTGACAGTTAGATAGGAGTAAGAAGTCCATTGTGCTATTGCATCTCAGGGCAACCACAGATAATGACAATGGATTGTGTATTTCAAAAAACTAGAAGTGATTGAAGGTTTTCACCATAAAGAAAGGATAAATGTTCGAGATAGATATGATTTGCCTGGTTTAAATATAACAATGTATCCATGTATCAAAAGATCACACGGTACACCATCATAGGCACAATCTTTATGTTTTTATTATCAGCACAATAAACTTAGACTTCAGAAATAAATATAGAGATAAAAATAAGCGTAAAGTAAAATTATCACAATGTTTTAATTTTTTATTGTTTTGAAATAATCCTAAACATTAGATTGCAACATGTCATCAAAATACAGATGAGCTGACGATTACTACTTTGTCTGAAATTTCTTTTGAATGTGTTAGGACAAAATACAACCAGGATAGTTAGTGCAAGAGTCGTGCACATCAATTAACTCCTCCATGTCAACTTCCTGCACTACGAAAATGAGAACCTTGCCACCAACATGCCTCTGAGTCTATTGTAGGGAAAAAACTTTAACAAACCTGTGTAAATCTCTGGCGTCATAAAATAATAATAAATCTCACTCATCTTGCAACTATATCCAGTGTATGACATGAAAGAGACGTTTTAAAAAAGAATATGTGTCTGAGCCTAGAGTTTGATTCTTCACGGGGGAATTAAACAATTTTACCTAGGAGAAGTAATGAAATTGTCTCTTTCTTCCAATAGAAAAAAAAAATAGCAGCATTCAGACATGATGCTCCTAAGTAAGGTAAGAATTATTTTTGACAGAAAAGATAAAATAGCGAACTCCTGTCTGGTACTTTAAATTTGTAAAGTATTTTCCTATGTTATGATTTGTGATCTTCATGACAAACTTGTTGAGTAGAAATTATCTCATCTTACATCCAAGAACAGTGAAGCTCATAAAAGTGATTTTAATGGGGTTGCTCAGCTAGTCTGGGAGGGTTCAGAATTTCCTTTTCTTGTCAAACTCATGGGTAACAATATATACCTTGGAAGTCAGATGGGCTGAGTAATGTTCTGGGTTGGGCTGAACCCAGGAGAAGTTGGCTGAAGTTTTGTACATCCATTCTGATTCTTCATTATTTGAGGCCATTTTCCAAAGCAATTGATCCTCAAATTTTCTGGATTTCTACTTACCACTTAAAATGTACTTTTGTAATGGGTCCTCTTTGTATGGTGAGGACGTTGACAAAAGAGACTAGGGCCTTATTCATATTCACTTCATCCATAACAGGTTGCATGTAAAAAGTCCTAAACAGATACTATTTCAATGAATTAAGTCAATTAACTTTGCAAAAAAATTATTTTCTTGAACACCTACTTTGTGACTTGCTTAGTGCTAGATCAGTCAACAGGACAGAAAGGACCTCAGACTGCCTCATAGAATTTATGAACTAGAGAGGAAGACAGACTCTGAATAATAACAGAGATGGGATCTCTGTGGAAGCTAGCCAGAGGGATCCAATCTAACGCAAAGGAACAGGAACGAATTTACCAGTGGCACAAAGAAAGACAAATTCCTGAACTATTTAATCTGCATTCTTAAGGCTGAAGGGGAAGGAGGCAGATGAAGAAGAAAAAATACCCCCTCAGGCACATCTCGAATCCCTCATTTCACTAAACTATCATAGCTCAGAAGCAAATCTAATCGTGGGATTTGGGCAGGGGAGCAGTGCACAATCAACAGATGAACATTGTTTTTTCATGTGGATGAATCCTGTTCTCTTGGATCTTTGGAATATATCTTCACAAATTCATTCAGCCTTGCTATTAAAGCAGAAGGTAGGTTATATGACTCTCTAAAGCCAGACTTTTTATTTCATATCGAGAGAGATTCACTATTCTAATTGGCAACTAGCCTGGTTAAGAAACCAGATTGTTAATGAAACCAATTGGAAAATGTTGTAAAGATTTATTCAGTTGCAGCTGTTTTTTACAACTGCAAATTTTATAGTTAGTTATAACTGTACTTCCAGTTGTAAATTAAGTCTTTATTCAGTGGGATTTTGGAAGAGTTGTTACATAAGGTGCCATGAGGTTATATGCAGTATCCCATCTTATAAAAAATACAGTAAATTATATTGCTTTATGGAAAGCACTTTATACTTGTAATTAAAATATGATGTTCTTGCAGTCTAAAATTTTATGATAAAACTTGACTCGAACTCATGTATATATATCAACTTCCAGAAGGACACATTTTCATTATATGTGGATAAATACTGAACAGTCATTGAGTAATGCCAATGGGATATTGTTATGTAATGAATTATGTACTTGCAAATTCATATACTGAAACCCTAACTCCTAGGACCTCAGACTGGGACTGAATTTGGAGATGAAGATTTTAAACAGGCAATTAAGATTAAATGAAGTCATAAAGATAGGGGGCTAATACAATATGCCTGAAGTCTTCATGAGAAGAAGAGTCAGCAGAAGTGCATGGGCAGAGAAAATGTCACCTGAGGACAGAAAGGTGGAAATCTACAAGCCAAGGAGAGAGGCCTCCAGAGAAACCAAATCAACCAGCACACAGATCTCAGACGTCCAGAACCCAGAGTTGTGAGATAATGGACTTCTGTTATTTCAGCCACTTGGTCCATGTGTTTTGTTATGGTAGCCTCCTACGGACCGTATGTGTCCCCCCAGATTTATATGTTGAGACTCTAGCTGTTGGCATCAGACCATGTTGCTGCCAGCAGTATTCTGAGCCCCCAACACCACTTTACAACCCAGATTGTTAGCCTGCGAACTTCCTAGTCCATCATTGGTCCAGAGCTTTAGCTCACGAACCTCCTCATCAGTCATCAGTCCCATTGCTACTAGCCCGCGAAATTCTAATACTTAAGAATAGCTCTCTGCCATTCACTCTCTCTCTCACTCACTCTTACTCACTCTCTCTCTTACTCTCCCTCTCCCTCTCCCACTCTCACTCTCTCCCTCTCTCTCTCCCTCTCTCTCCCTCTCTCTCTCTCTCTCACTCTCTTCCTCTCTCTCTCTCTCTCTCTCTCACTCTCTTTCATTTTCTCTCTCTCTCTCACCCCTCAGGGCAGACACTCTGCCTGTCTGCTTAATAAAATCTCTTGCATGAGTTTTCTGGGTGTTTTCAGTCACCCCAATCTGACTATACTTGGAACAGGGTCTTTACAGAAATAATTAAGGTTAAATAAAGTCATAAGTGTGGGCTCCCAATATGGGACTGGCATCCTTTTAAGAAAAGGAAAATATACCAGAAGCAAGTGGCAGAGATATGGCCATATGAGGACACCAGAAGCCTGGAAGAAAGCCCTATGCCAGGACCACATTTTCTAGCAACTTGACCTTAGATTTCCTGCCTCCAATACTGTGAGAAAACTAATTTTTATCGTTTGAACCACCCAGTTTATTTTTGGTATGGTGACCCCAAAAAACTACGCAGATACATATTTTATGGTCATAAATATACAAATGTATACACGCAGATTATCCAGGTAGAAGCAAATTATTTAGATTTCTATTTGAAAACAGTGAGAAGGATTTTATTATGACTTCACAAATAGGAATTTTTGTTAGATTAAAAATGAGGATGAATAATTTATATTTCTGTAGCCAGACTGTATCTGGATATTAATTAGAAAAAAAGATTTGTTTTTATGAAGTGAAGTCAATGCACGGATACCACCAAATTTAAAAACAAAAAAATGTTTTGGACCTCTTCACAAGTTTATTATTTCAGCTTTTAGAGACAATAAAAATCCTGGCTTATCCTATCTACAACTGCCAAAGAAGAATATTACATTTGGACTCTGCTATTTCAAATTAAACTTTTCTTATGTAGCTCTTATCTTTTGTCATTTATCAAGTTACCTTAAGAAGCTTTTTGTGAGCTTGATTAAGTATGACTAATTTTCCAATGGTACAAAGAAAAATTAATTCCTTAAATATTTAATCCATTTATTACTCAAAGTGTCATTTTCTGAATGCAGCTGTTCAATTCTTAGAATTAATTATGCTTTGAATTAAAGCTGCTTTTTCAGACATTCAAGACATATAGTCACATCTCAGACAATGCTTAAATTCAACATTTCACCAAGAAAATTATTCCAAATGTTGTATTCAAAATCTCAACCTGACCATGGAACTAAGGCTTCTTTCTTTGTACAGTTGGCAAAGATCAGCGTGCCTTCATCCTGACCTCCATTCTTAGTTTTCCCTCTCCTTTCCCTTCATTCAGGTATGAGTGAGTTAAAGAGTTAGCTGCCCTGTATTTTCAAAATCGCTGTTCTTTTTCATTGCAACCATGTTCTCCTCAGCTCATCCCAAGCCTCGCCTGCTTCTGAAAGTCGTTCCCCAGGGAAGTCAGTAGACGGCAAGGTCACTGACCCCTCCCTGCCTCCTGTATCACTGCAGAACATTGAATGCATCCAGGACTTAATTACACAGTGCCTGTTTGTTCTCCCCAACTATGCTTGAAGGTTATCCAAATCAGAAGCAATGTTCTTCAAGATGACACTCCCAAGAACACAGGGGATCAATCAGGCTCCTTAAGTAGGAGCATGGAACACCCCCCAGAAGAGGACTCCAGATTCTCATACAAGAGAACTGGAGGACTGAACAGGAGAAGACAGGAAAACACACGCACACACTCCCACAGCCACAGAGGTAAGGTAAGCACGTGGGCACCAATCCTGAGAGTCTGGGGGTTCATTAGTATTGAGTCATCATTGAACTGTCCCAGCACTGAGATGATCAAATGTGCTGCTTGACTCAATTTCCAAAGGCGAACCATCCCTTCTGATTGAAATTCAAATTCCCTAAGGTACATCAAGACATTGGACGGTTATAAATTAGGTATTTAGCTCTCACTGAGCGGAGGTTTACTTCCAGAAATCATTTTCTAGCATTAGCAATATAATCAGTAACTGAAAAATATTTCCAGCATAATTCATTGAGCAGTCTTCCTTTTCTTCCACCACTACTCCCACGCACCTTTCATTTAAAATACAATTATTTACATTGAAAATATGAAACACAAAATGGCATGTTAGAATTTCTAGTTCCAGCCACTTCCAATTGCTTTGAAATAAAATGTATTTTGTAGAAAAGAGAAATAGGAAAAAAGATGAATTAGAACACACTAAATTGCCGGTGGTTATGCAGATAGGAATCACCAGCACTGGGCAGGAGGCAAGGCCAGCCAGAAGGGTCCACAGCACGGGTACCTACCACCTTTCATCATTCCCACTTCATAGCATTTGCGGAGCCGGCAGGCCTGGCAGCTCTTCCTCCTGTTTTTATCAATGGTGCATTGGTTGGTAGCTGGACACATGTAGTCATTATGCCCTATTAAAAGCAAGAGGACACAATTAACATTATTTCAGGGACTTCAGCCAGCCTGAATCTACAGGGAAACTGCTGGACGATGCTTTCATATCACTAACTTGGCCTTCCTCAGTTGCCACCTTGACCTGCCCTCCTTCTCTCTATGCTAAGTGTAAATAAATCCTCTTCTGGACTGAATTTCTACCTCAGCAGATTGCTCCAGATTGCTTGGGTGCATCACCTTCTGGAAGTTCACACAGCCTAGAATAGAGCTGCACCCCTGCCCCCAAGGGCAAGGTCCTTGGTGGATGAGATGTTTGGGTTTGGTTTTGTGTTTTTACCTGGGCCACTCAATAAAATTATCCAAATAGAGCTGTTAGAAATCAGATTTTGATAATGAGTTCCAAAGTGGCCCTTCCTAAAACATAAATTAAAGGGTCTTTAATTAGATATTCAAATGAAACACAGAACACCTAAATTCAAGCAGGGTTCATCCTGAGTAAGTTGGTCACATACTCGCTGGAGGGTGCTGAACAAGCTGCTGGATATCTCTGGGCCTCCCCCTTCCCTCCTCTCTAACCTAGAGACAATATGGTGTCCACTACATAAAATCATTCTAGGACTTGAATGTAACAATACATGTCCCAATGCATGCATCCAGTTGCTCAGAGGAAGTTTCTACTCTAAGACTGAGAAGTCACCTCCACATCTTTATCCATCAAGAGAAATCTAGTTCGCAGAGTCCAGAATATTAAGCTTCATTAATTAATAACTAACAGTATGTTTTTATTTAAGTCCAATTTTCTTAGGGAAGTGTCCTGAATTCAGACTAAAAATGTTATGTATTATTTAAAAACAAGTTTCCCATTGTCCCCACCCCCCAAAATTGAATATATATATTCCACCCTGTAATTCAAATTCTCTGCTAAGGTCTCTATCTTCCCACTCAGTAAGGGCAAGATGCAACACGTAGTGAAATGTTTTAATACAGAGCTCTTTGTTCTTTATTCAACATAAGGGCCAAACTTGATTAGAATAGGGTGGAGTGGGGACTTGACAAGAAATGATGGCCTCATAAAACTTGGTTCTCCATTTCTAGATATAGATTATAAAAGTTACAGTATAAACAGGCTTCAGAGCAAATTAACATCTGCATTCTTGTATTGCATAATAGAAACCAGCAAACTATTCAATTGAGTTGTAAACTTGGAACTTTGGCAAGAGACCACACACTGCCTCAAATATCCAGGCACAGTTATTATTTTTAGAATTGTTCTTATTAACAAGGACAAATTGTGGAAGTAATAGAGCTAGAAACAAAATTTGGGCAGATGCTAACTCTAAGCAAAAAGGTACACTTTCTGGTACCTTAAAAAAATGATTAGTGTTTGATCTCTGATGGGGTTTATTCAGAATATGTTAACATATTTTAACTCAAAAAAAGTGAGTATACATTAAGTTAATAATGACTCAAATCAGATACTATGTTGGCTCGCTTTCTCCCCTGAAGGCAGGTGTTTCACAAGCCAGAAGAGGATGGGAGAACTGAATTGGATCAGAGGCTAACTGGCTAGATCTTTTATTTGGATTTGTCATCCACTGGAGATGCTTATCTTTACAGAACCAAGTGAAATTCTTCAACTAACATGCTTAATACACAAAATGCACTGGATTCGTGCAGTTGAATTCATTCCTTAACAAGAATAAAAACAGACACACAACAGAATCACGTCATAATGCAAACCCATTTTGACAAAGCTGGGTTTCCTCCTGCCTGAAATACATTTTAAAACATTGATAAACAAGAAGAAGGATTTAATAGCACATATTTGATATCTACAATTTAAACAAATTCTTTTTTGAATTTGTAACTAGTTCTTTTTAATACA
Organism: Glaucomys volans; assembly: GCA_020662805.1. Lineage (NCBI taxonomy): Eukaryota > Metazoa > Chordata > Mammalia > Rodentia > Sciuridae > Glaucomys > Glaucomys volans. The sequence continues at coordinate 116,771 of JAJEJO010001843.1, read as the reverse complement.
TGACAGTAGAGTGTATTTTGACATATTATACATACATGGAGTATAACTTATTTAATTAAGATCCCATTCTTGTGGTTGTACATGATGTGGAGATTCACTGGAGGTGTATTCATATATGAACATAGGAAAGTATGCTCTTCTTAACCAAATACCACCAACAACTATTATCAGAAGAAGAAAACAACTAAGTAGTATTTTTTTTCTTAATAACTTGGTCAAAGTGTGTTGTTAAGGCAATTGATTTAATTTGCTTTAAGAGGAAATTCTTTAAATCTCATTATTCAATCTTGTGGAAACAACACTTCAGAAATCCTGTTGAAGTATACTTACCTTTTTAAAAAGCCACTCACACCAATGATATTAGTGAAGCATTAGTGTTTTTACTGAAGAGACCCAAGATTCTGTGTACCGTGACTAAAGTCTGAAGCTATGATGTCATTTTCAGGTGAAGGTTTTGGAAAATAATAATTACTAACTATTTTCTTGTCCAACACAAAAATGACAACTGGGGATGTAGCTCAGTGGTAGCGCATTTGACTAGAATGTACCACACCCTGGAGTCAATCCCCAGCACTGCAAAGGTTAAGATCAGAAATGAATAAAAATGAAAAGCCTTTGGGGATCCAAGGTTTGAGTAATTAAGAAGTGGAGGGATAGCAGGCATGTCAAGAGACCAGAAAGCGGACGAGTGGGGAGAGGGAGACACCTATACGCAGGAATCACTAGCTCCCAGGGCAACAGAGGATTCACATGAACTTCACCTTCAGCATGTCTGAATTCCTTCCTCTTGACTTCTTCTTATTCCTTCTCTTATTTTTTCTCTTTCAGTAGCAGCTGTTTTTCTTTTTTGTTATCATCACTCAGAAAGTCTCCATGTGTTAGTTATGAAAATAAGCAATGACCCATGATCAGAGATTCAAAAGGAATACAAACACTGGCCAAATAAAACAAGCAGGAGCCTGAGAGAAATCTGCTATTATGGGCCTTTCCTTTTACCACCTTTCCCTCAGTACTTTCTTGACTGTCACCTCAGGCCACGTCTCCTCACCGGACTCCAGACTTCTATGCCCACCTGCCCTCTGTCCATCCAGACTTGACTCACAGACTCTTCAGAATGAACGTGTCCCAGTGGAACTGACTGTCTTCTTGCCTCAGCAATGTTCCATACCCGCTACCTCACCAGGAGACCAGAAACATGGGTGTTATTCTAGATCTTCCCTCTTTCTCAGTGGACCCTCCTCCATACCCCATCATACACATACACACGGACACATGCACAGAGAAATCGAATCCATTGTTTTTTCACTTTTTCAAGGCAAAACCAATTTCTCCCCATGCTCACCCTCACTACTGGTATCTGTGCTGTCTCCCACCTGGATCGTCACAAACAGCCCACCATGTGGTCCCCTGCCTCCAACTTTCCCCTGTCAACCATTCTCCACCATGTAGCCAGAGTGATCTTTTCAAAATCACACACCATCCTACCACCATCCTGAATTAATATTCTCAGTTGCCTCCATGGTCTAAGGATAAAATCCAAAAACCCCAACACAGCTTACAGAGCTCTTCCCAGCTCCTCCCCAAGATTCTCTCCACACTCCCTGAGTCACACCCAAGTTCAGCCATGTCTTCTGTCCAAGCACACCAGGCTACTGTCACTCTCAGGACTTCACATGGGCTCTTTTTTCTTGTGGATACACACTTTCCCTACTCTTGGCATCAGGGGTACCTGCTCATCTTTCAAGTATGCCATTTGAGATCAATTCCTCTGAGAAATCTTTTCTGTTCCTCCAACGATGCCTAGTTTATGTCCTATCAGCACTTACCACATTGGATCTGATTGCTTTTCTCAATTCCCAGATGGGTTCAGGCTTGGTAAGGATGGACCATATCGGTCTCCTCCATCCCTATTGATCCTGAACTCAGCACCTTCCCAGGCACAAAGTGGAGCTTAACGAGTCTGTCTGTTAGATGATCCAAAGAAAGATACAAATGCTCTGTTGCCTCCCTTCAACCTGTCTGAGGAGCACAGACTTCTTTATATCAGGGTTCTATAAAGGAAATAATGGCCAACAGAAGAGCTGTCATCAAGAATACAAACAATAATAAATGCTAAAGAAGGTGTGTAGAAAAAAGAATACTTTTACACTGTTGGTGGGATTGTAAATTAGTACAACCACTATGGAAATCAGTATGGGAGTTCCTCAAAGATTAGGCATGGAACCACCACCTCCTCTTAGTATTTATCCTGAAGAATTAAAGTCATCCAATGACTTTAATTGGATAATACAAGCATACCAATGTTCATAAGTCACAATATCCTAAGTATGGAACCAGCCTAGGTGTCCATCAACAGATGAATGGATAAAGAAAATGTGGTATACATACACACAATGAAGTTTTATTTAGCCATAAAGAGAAATGAAGTCATGTAATTTTCAAGAAAATGGATGGAACTTGAGACTATCATGTTAGGTGAAATAAGTCAAACTCAGAATGTTTTCTCCCATATATGGAAGCTATAGAGGAAAAGAAAATAAAGGTTGGGGGTTTCTCATGACAATCAAGGGGAGATCAGTGGAATAAAGGAAAGGGACTAGAGAAGGGGAGGAAGGGAGGGAAAGGGGAAATACTGGGGAATGATATTGCCCATATAATATTGTTATGTTGCATGCATGTATGACTAGGTAACAACAAATACCAAAATTATGGACAACTTTGATGCACCAATAAAAAAAAGGTGTGAGAAAAAAAGAAAGCAATGATTGAGGAGATGATGACCCTGAACAAAGCAATGGCTGCTTCACCTCAGGACCCCAAAACTCAGGCCCATGAGAACAAAGTACGGATGCAGAGGGAACAGGAAAGCAGTTAGGGGAAGGGGAGGCTGCTCTTCAACACTGAGAGGGCCAGACATTAGCACAAAGGCACAGCTCTTCCCAGGAGCAAAGGGCCAACAAGTGGTACATTAGAGAATGTCTTACTCAGGAATGGTCTTCACTATGACTTCAAATTGACACTTCACTGATATGAATGGATTCTATGATTGCCTGGCAAAGCAAACATATTCTAATTATTCAAAAGCTTATTATTTATAGAGATGTGTTCCTGAATTAAAAAGTTGTTTCTGCTATGGTTTGAATTAAGTGTCTCCCAAAGACTCAAGTTTGTAACCACTGGGAGATGGTGGAGCCGAGTAGAAGAAATTTAGGTCATTGGGAAGTTACCCTTACAGGGATTTTAGGACCCAAGCCCCTTCCTGTCTCTCTCTTTGCTTCCCAGCCACTTTGAGGTGAGCAAATTCCTCCATTTGTTCCTGCCATGATTTGTGACCTCATCACAGGCCAAAAAGTAATGCAGCCAAATCAACCATGGACAGAAACCTCAGAAACTATGAGCTCAAATAAACCCATCCTCTTTTTATGTTAACTAACTCAAGTAGTTTATTACAGTAACAGAAAGCTAACTAGCACAACCTACATGCATATTTATGTGGTTCATTTATTATTGATTTCATTTCATTGCATAATTTAACTTTTTAAAAATATGTTTCATGATTTTACAAAATCCTACAAGATTAGCCCTAATTCATCTCTCTCCTCACACCTTTTCTGTAGAGTACATTTAGTTGTGAATATAAGTCTATGCTACTACATTCCAAAGTAAATTAAAATCCGCATGAACAAATTATGAAGTCAGAGGAATAGTAGGAGAGAATGAACATCTTAATTGAAGGGTTTCTTGCACATAAAATATATAGACTGCTAAGTGTCTCTTTTTAGAAGAGAAGCTAAAGTTCAAGTGTACTACTTGTGGCTTAATAGTTAAATATGAAGATATTAAAAATATTTGCTTCAATCATAGCCTCTAAATCTGAAGATCATTTTTTCTCAGTAATAAAGGTCTGCTGACATATGTGTACAGTGTCGTCATTTTTTCCCATTTGATTCCTTCCTAACTTTGTGGGGTCAGAGTTGTATTCAAATGGGGCTTTCCAATGTCCCTAACCCAACTGGCACATTTCAAGGTGCAATACAGCTCACAACACACCCAGGGAAGCACCCACACAGATTTACTTCATGACCCCCAAACATCAAAATATATGACATCAACTCTTATTTTATGATTTTTTATAAGTGAGCTCACTAAAATAAATATATAGTACTCTGAAAAAAATGCATTTAAATCAAGGAGGTTTTCATGAGGTTAGGCAAGGAGCTAATTATGAAAACTGAGAAAACATTTTGCACCATTAAGGAATAAACCCTTAACACTTCTTATCAACACATGTAAGCATTTAGCTAACAGTTCATATTTTAAGGCATATAAATCAAAATGAATTCTCAAGGATAAATTAACTGTCCAATTTTAGCACCCACACATCAAATAAAAACCAACTGTACTAATCCTGCCCAAGAACCTCACTGAAGAATTCCAACACATTTGCAATTTATTTTCAAAGTCCATTTCTCCTATACCCAACTGATCCATAAATTTAGCTACCATCTATAAAGCTTTGTTACCTTCCCATTCTCTTTATTAAAGGCTCTTAGTGGTTATTTGCATAAAATTAACAAGTTTATTAGAATTTGAAGTATCCAGGAGTTGGATACAAATAATTAAAATTGCCAAATGAGATATCAACTGTGGATTTATTTCCATGCTTACGTATTCATTATGTATTTATAGAGTAATGAATACAGCTTTAAATTTAATGGGAATCTTAGGATCCTATAAATATTTGGCAAAGGGAAATCCCTGACATTTTTGTTTATCAGTAAACTATGCAGATACTCCACAACTTACCACAGATGGGGTTACAGCCTAATAAACCTATCATAAATTCAGAATATCATAATTCAAAAATGCATTTAGTACAGCTCATCTACCAAGCATCCTAAGTAGCAGTACATCACACACTGCAAAGTGAGTGTCGGTTGTTGCTCTCCTTATCACGTGCCTGCCAGGAGCTGTGGCTGGATGCTGCTGCCCACTGTCACGAAGGAGTGTCAGACTGCATGTGCCTAGTCAGGGAAGGGATCGGAATTCCTGAATCAAGGTATTTCTACCAAATGCATATCCTTTTCACACCATTGTAAAATCAAGAAATTGTTCATTGAACTATCATAAATTGTGAAATATCTGCATTATTCTCTGGATGCTAAGGTACATGAGACATGTCAAACACATGACCCTGAGTCTTGGTTTTTGAAAACATATATATACACAATGGAATATTATTCAGCAATAAAGAAGAATAAAATTATGGCATTTGCAGGTAAATGGATGGAGTTGGAGAATATCATGCTACGTGAAATAAGCCAATTCCAAAAAACCAAAGGCCAAATGATTTCTCTGAAAAGTGGATGATGATACATAATGGTGGGGAGGGGATAAGGGAAGAATGGAGGAAGGATGGATTGTGTAGAGAGAAATGAGGGGTGGGAAGAGGGCAGGGCGAGGGGAAGGAAGGTGGTAGAATGAGACAAACATCATTACCCTATGCACATGTATGTTACACAAATGCTGCGACTCTATGCACAACCAGAGAAATGAAAGTTGTACCCCATTTGTGTATAACGAATCAAAAAATAATAATAAAAAAGAGTCCACTGTGGAATGGTCAGACTCTGCTGCACAAGGTAGCAACCAGCCAGATCTCAGCAACTGCATTTTGTAATTGAGATCTCAACAAATGGAATTCCTCAGGAGGGACTGCACCTCTTCCTGCTTGGTCCTTTCACACCTTACTCACTTCCTGTCAGGAGGCTCTATCAGGGGCTTCTCTGATCATTCTAAGAAAATTGGCCCTATTCGTTACTGAACTTCATGTGATAGGCACTGGATACTATATGGATTGTATCATTTAATCCTTCAACAACTTTATAACAAAGGAATTACATTAATTCTCATTTTACCAATGCAAAATTATGATGAAGTTTTATAATCTGTTCAAAGACACTTAGTAAGTGAGTGGCAGATGTTTTGTTCATTTTTTTTAAACTGGGGATTGAACCCAGGGGTGCTTAACCACTTAGCCACATGCCCACCTCTTTTTTATTTTGTATTTTGAGACAGGGTCTCCCTAAATTGCTTAGGGACTCCCTAAATTGCTGAGGCTGACCTTGAACTTGCAATCCCCCTGCCTCAGCCAGAGTTGCTGGAATTACAAGCATGTGTCACCACATCCAGTGGCAGGTGACTTATGAACTAAGAGCTCTCATCTTGGAGGTTGAACTTGTTTCCATTCTAACAACCTTCATACATGGAAGGTTCAACTTCCCCAAAGGGCAAGATCTTCACCCAGGAACCGTCATCTACTTTCCAGGGAGCAATAATGAGAGGATCCTCTGCAACAACTGATTACAGAGTATTCTGATTCTTAGGAAGTTCATGCAAAAGTAAAATGTGGGGAGTTACCATAGCCAAGCCAATGCTTTTGGCTTTTATTTAACATATCTGCAAAAAACACATAAGTTCAAACTCATGCTGGATTTGGGGAGGCGAAATTTTCTGACTTACATCAAAGGGATGAAATGCCCAGTCCAACTCTCCTGGACATGACTGTACAAGGAACAGATATCTTGCCCTATGTTAAACTCAGGAAAATACGGACTTCCTGCACTACCTGCATCCCCTGTCTCAGGATTGATGCTCTATTTTAGTAGTGCCAAACACATTATTCATTGTCACCAAAGGAAAATAGTGTTATGGAAGAACAGGTTCAAGCAGTGATGTTGTCAGGCCCCACTAACAAAAAGAAAATGAAGACTAGCAGGGAATTAGGTATAGAAATAAGAATTCAAAAGACTTTTAAGGGCAAGTGGGAATGTAAGACTGTCATAAAAAATGATTAAAAGAAAAATTATACCAAAATATGTACTAATCATCTTTGAGTAGTAAAGCAGATGAGGCAGAGAGAAGATGTGAAGTTTTAAATACTTTTGCCAAATATTTAGAGCCAGAGGGAGGGTGAGGAGAAAGTAAGGGTCTGATGGTTTGTGCCAAGATGTCTTGAGAGTCGGTCTTACTGTTAATCAGAAAGAGGATCTGATCTGAGAGTGGGGAGGGGAAAAAGGGTGGAACAATTTTAAACATTTTATAATTGAGATCTCAGTAACACACCAACCGACTGTGCAACAGGCCGTAAATGCAGTCTGGAGGCTTGGAAATCAAATCCAAATGAAGATGGAGGCCAAATTATCTAACAAATCCACTTTGAGGAAAATACTGAAGGTCTGGGAGTGGAGTTCAGTGCAAGACTGTGTGCTCACCATGTAAAAGGATCCAGCCTCAATCCTCAGCACCAAAGATTTAAAATTATAAAAGGATGGAGAGTGGGGACTCAGACTTCCATGTCTATGGCAGCATTACTCAAAATAGCCCAAAATGAGAAATACCCCAAATGTCCATCCAAACAACAATGGATAAACAATATGTGGCATATAATACAACAGAATGAAAGATGGTAGAGTGAATTGGCATTCTGTCTGAGGTCTGTCTCATTCACTAGTCCTTCTCCCAGGAAAACTACCTTGGTTGGTGAAATGGAGAGAACTCAATAAATACTGACTCAGAGCACATGAATATTAAGTTAAACTTCATAATAAAAACAGAGCACCCAATGGAATCACTGTATCATTAAAAGAATTTCAGAAGCAGCAAGGCAATTATTCCCAGAATCAGTGGTTCCTAACACTTCCATGGTTATATCTCCCAAAATATGAGAGATTAATCCCAAGAAAAGTATTTTCAGTGGATTTGGAAGATAGATAATAAAAATCTTTAGGGAAAATGTCTCAGCACACTGCAGCATAGAATAAAGAGAGAAAGTAGAAAGCAAAGTATTGAGGAAATAACCAAGAAATTTACATCCTGTGGATGAACAACTGCAGTATTATGTTTGGAAATAAATTTTGACTCAGATATTAAAGCAGATATTCTCCTATTTACAGCCAATGCAATGCGCCAAATAAAATGAAATAAAATTTGGCTGTCTTGGTGAATACATTCCTAAAAATCCAGCGAGGACATTCAATGTGCCATGATTTGAATGATTTCACAACCACATCTGTAATGTAATGGCATGCAAATAAAACCAGCATGCCTTAATAATGCATCCCAAATTATATTTTTACACCAGTCAAATCTAGTTAATCTTATCAGTGAAAACATCACCTCCAATTGGCATTTTGCTTCTATGTTTTGAAGGGAAACAAAAAACACTACTGGCATCTCAGAATATTTTCAAAATAAGATTTTTTTTAAAAAAAATGGAATTCTAGGAAAGAAAATCATTCTGAAAAGTTTCTTTTTCTAAATGAAGAGGAAGTAATAAGGAAATCCTCTTTGCCCTCACAAAACCCTAGTCTGTTAAAATTTTGGCCAGGGAAAGGACATGATCCCCCTTTCTGTCCAGCCTCTTCGTTCCATCTGCAAAACCACAATTGTTTTAAGCACCTGGCACAGGATCAAACCAACAGCTGCAATAGGGGAAAACATCATGAAATCAGTGACCACCATCTCACTGTGATACTCCAGAGACAATGAACAATTTTCAAGAATGCCTCTCAGGATTTCACAAACAAGAAGTGCTACTCTACCTCCTAGAATAAGACCTTCTGAAATCACTCCTTCTGGGACAACAGAGAAGCATCAAACAAAGAGGAGAGGAGTATGACCATCTGTGAGATTAGTTCAGTGGCAGGCAGCATTCAGCTCACCTCTGGATCCCTCTCCTTTTCTCTGTTCAATAGTTTCCAGAAAGTTCTCCAAGTATTTTTTTTTTTCCCAACTCGGGTGCCTTTAGAGTCCCAACCCTGGTGTTCAAAAATAGTAGAAATAATTTCAAACTGTTCTTGTCCTCGGCTGAAGAAGCAAGGAAGAGGAAAATGGTCTAGTGATCAGAGCATGAGGGTAAAACCCTGAGCCCCTGAGCAGGGCTAGGTTTACTGCCCTTGATCCCTGGAACCATGAGTAAACACATTTTCCCACTCTCTCATTTCTGGGTCATTCTAGTGCTTTGGAACAAGATGGAAAAGACTGTGTTGACTAAGACCTGGGGTTGTGTAGAATATGACGATCCCTCAAACTGCCACATCTCAATATTCTCTGTATAGATTTTTGACTCTCTAAACACTAAATAAGGATTTCACCCATCTTCAAGATCCCTCCCAAGTTCACTTGGTAGGTGAAGTTCCTCCCAAGCATCCTGAGCAGAGTGACAAAAAGTCAGAACCTTCTGAATGGATGGGCTGAAGCTCCTCTAGCACATCTATAGCATGAGTTCACTCATCCCTTTCTTTTTAAGTTTGTTTAAGTCCTTTTCAAAAATAAGGAAACAAATCAAGAGCTACTCTATCAGACTGAGAAATAACTACTCACATATTTTTTCAACTTAGGTTACAATTTCTCTTATCTAGTGGAAACAAATCAATGTTGGTTCATTCATTTTATGGGCACTGAACCATTAGGAATGTTTGTGGGATAAAGTAAACCAAACCTGTGCGTAGGGAGAACCATTTTACATGCATGTGTACTTATTTGCATGTAGCATAGATAATCTCTTGCACTTCATAGTCCTCGTGGTTGGGGACGGTTTCTGCAGCTTATGCTGTAGTAGCCCTGCAGCCTGGCAGAGAGCAGAGTAAATCTGGATGCTCATGCGGCAGGCGCAAAAGTGGTCTTAAAATTCACACTTCCTGGGCATCCAGACCACTCAAGACTGTGTGGTCGTACTGCCCTGCTGGGAAATTATTTCAGACAAGCCTCATCACAGCACTGCAAAAGAAGTGTTCTCATTTCTCAAGGGTGTTTAGCTTCTCAGTCGACATTCCACTTCATATTCTACCAAATGAGAACAAAAGAGCCAGAAAAATCTAGAAATCTCTTTCCTTCCCTTTCCAAATAACTAGTCTCAGGAAAGAAAAAGGCCCAGTGGTGTGGCCTGAACACGGTATTTAATGTTTGCAGGCCTCACCCAGGTGTTCTGTGAAAGGAAAGATGTGAATCTGCTGATCATTAGGGTCCCTCTAGTTCTACACCTCCTTTTTACTCTCCTGAGGTCCACATTTTATCTGGCTTCTCGATGTTCCAGATTGGTGATATTTTTGCTGCTTCCAGTTAGTGGCTGCTGCATATTGGGGGAATGTTTTAGTGTTAGAAGTATCAGATTCCAGATTTGGGTTTGAGGCTCAGGTTCCCTGTGATGATCCTGCCCAAACCATGCAATCCCCCTGGGCCTTCTGATGCCTCCATTATGGCTGCCCTGTGGACCAGTGAGATAATAGATGTACACACTATGTCAACCATGAAACTTTGTAATAATAACAGGTATTACTCCATACTATATAACCACAAAAGAGTGAGTGAGACATATGTGCTGATCTAGAAACATCATCAGTCTAAGTTATTCAGTGGGAAAAGTCAGGCAGAGGATAATGTGTATGCCATAATGTCATTTAGAAAATGTCACCAAAATATGTGTGCATATATAAGAATCTTTCAAAAAACTGTTAATAGTATTTACCTATTGAGAAAGGGACATGGATTTTGGTATGAGACAAGAGGAAGACCTTAGCTTTTCATGACATATCATGTTGTACTGCTTTAACTTTTAACTTTGTCTATTAATCTTCTGGTGTTTATTAACAATTAAAAAAATATGTTTCAAACTTTTCAAATCAACACCAGGCTAATGTCAATCTTCATTTCTTTTCTGGTTCTGCTCCCAACCCCTCCTGTAGTTATTTTCTTTACTCAGCAACCCATGGACTAAGCAATAAACTTAACCAGCAGAACCTTGTTAAGCAAGAGAAAACTATCACACTTCTTTTACATAGATAGGAAGAAGGCTAGGTATAAGCTGTGTTTTCTGATCTTCAGCTCATCCAGCCAAGAACAAGCAAAGGTCCCAGGCTGTTCTGGTCACAAAACCATCTGAGTGTATCTGTGACTCCACCTCTCCAAGCTGGGCCACGCAACCCTTGCTTCCAACTGACTGGAATCTTTATCCCTGAGAGACCTTGCTGTCCTTTCTATAGAGAGAATGGAGTCATCCTTGACCTTAGTCCTGTATCTAGTGGGACAGCAGGAGGCACATGGGAGCATCTTGACTTTGCCCTATTTGTCCCTTGGCAATCAGGACTAATCCCAGACAGCTCTGTGTCCCCCTTCTGTTTCCTGCTAACCTAGCAGGACCAGGAGCCAGTGACAGCCAAGTGGCAGTCCAAGGTCCCTTCCAGAAGGGCTCCTTCCTTTATGGGAGTCAACAGAACACAATGGTAAGAGTCAGGCTCTGCAGATAGAGCAGCTTCAACCTTGGTTTTATTTCCTATATACCTCAGTAATTACAGTGTTGACCTTCTAAAATTTTGTGGAGTATTAAATGAGATTTGATGCATGTAAAATGGGTAACATCAAGCCCAGGGCAGGGCAAGTCCTCATTAAACATTAACCATCATTAATATTAGATACTAAATCTCCAGATGGCACAGTTCAAATTCATAGGGACAGCATCTAAAAAAATAACCTCAAGCCAATCTATAATAACCTATCATTTCCTAGTAAACAATCTGGTTTTACCTGTAATTCTCTTCACATCATATAACTTGCAAGGCTACATTTATGCAGTCAAGTGTAAATCGAATAAAAGTCTCGGCCATGTGCAAAAAAATCCACCACAGCCATCATAAGGGTAGCTGTCAGAGCCTTACAAAACTTCTAATGCTTGACAAAGCAAGCTGAAATGTAAGAAAATCAGCCATTTATTCAATCCTCTTGACAAACTACGTCCAAACACCTATTTAAACAACCAAGAATTACATTCTAACTGTCCAGGACAGTGTGAAAGTCGTAACATGCCTCTAACACAGACAATCTCACATAGACTAATAATTCACTTCAGGGCTGTAAGTGAACGCAGTTGCTTTTCCTCTTCAAGAAATAAAAGGTACGTGCTCATCTAAAGTCTGAGGGAAGCCCAAACCAATGGAGCCATCTGTGAACAGAGCATATATTGTTCCCTGATTCATGTTACTGGAATTTTCCTAGGTGCTTACAAATGAGAACATGGAAGACAGACTATTTTATTTAACAGAATGTATTTCAAGAAGTGTTAAATTTGGCATAATTACTTCTTTGCAATCTACTCTCTTTCTACTGATTAATAATTTGGTGCCATTCCAAACTCCCATTTCAAAGTAGCAATTATGAAGGTTATTATGAAGTTTGATTTTCTTTTTTAATTCACTAAAAATGCTAGGCGAGTGTAGAAGCAGAGCCCACTCTCTGAGAATGCTCTCAGGGAAAGGGAAGATGATATTCTCGGTGTCACTATCAAGAACACAGCAAGAGGAACAGACTAGTTAGATTCACCCCATCAAGGATAAAGTATATTTCACTCATCTATGGATCCAACAAGTTTTAATTTAAATAGTTGTTCTCATTCTGCACTTTGCAGTTAAATACTGTCTTCATTCTTTAAATATATTTTAAGTAAGGAAATTCTATTTAGAAACTTCACCAAAAAAAATGATGTAGCAATAAAAGAAAAATAAATTCATTCAAGGAATTTTCTCAGTCTCTGCTATAAAAAAAGAAGAGATATACTTGATATTATGGAGGCTCAAAGATACACTATATTTGCCCACATTTTTGTGTGTGTTTTATTATTCATGATCCTCCTGCTTTAGCCTCCCGAGCTGCTGGGATTATAGGTGTGCACCACCACACCCAGCCTGAAGCTTGATATTTTTAAGGTAAAAAAGCACAAGTGAGAAAAATTCCAAGTTTTGTAAAACAAAAAAAAAAACTCTGACCTCTTCTTTTGGATCAATAGCAGAATGGTAACTATTTTCAAGTTCTGCTTTTAAGAAGTGATAGGCATTTTTCTTTTCTGTGTCTCGCTAATTTCACATTGTACAATGTCATCAAGGTTCATCCATGTTGTCACAAATAGCAGCATCTCCTGGTTAAGAATAAATAATATGCCGGGCGTGGTGGCGCACGCCTATAATCCCAGCACTTGGGAGACTGAAACAGGAGAATCGCGAGTTCAAAGCCAACCTCAGCAACTTAGCAAGGCCCTAAGCAACTCAGTGAGACCCTGTCTCTAAATAAATACAAAATAGGGCTGGGGATGTGGCTCAGTGGTCGAGTGCCCCTGGGTTCAATCCCCAGTACCAAAAAGAAAAAAGAAACAATAAATAATATTATACCACACACACACACACCAGGAGTTAAGGAAAGAGAGATAAATAGATAGGAGATGTTGGTCAAAGGATAAAAGCTTATATGTAGGATGGACAAGTCTATAAATCTGTAGTCAATAATTCAGTACTGTACACTGAAAGTTTGCTGAGAGTAGATCTCAGGTGCACTCACCACACACAAAAAATGATAGTATATAAGATGTGAAGCAGGGGATATGTTAGCTCGACTACAGTTATCATTTCACTATGCTTGCTTATCAAAACATCACCTTGTATACCTTAAGTATATACAATATTATTTATAAGAATTAAATTTAAAAAGAAGTAAGAAGTAATGGTGGAATTAGAAACAAAATAATGAAATGTTAAGTTACTTGCCCCGACTTAGCTACAGAATAGAAAGACAGCAATAGAAACTGGATGGAGACCACTGGAGGTCATAATGATGATTCTTTTCAAAGCATCCTCTCTAATCACTTGCGTCATCCAGCAAGGTCAACACCACTGTGGCATTTATAATTGAGGAAATAGAAGTTCAGAGACATCGGTTATTGTAGACGAGGGGAAGAGTAGCAGGGAGGAAGATAATTGGCTCATAATGACCTCACAAGACTCACCCTGGGAACCAACTCTGTGCACATGACTCTACCTCCTGACAACCTCCAGAGGTGTGTCCCTGACCAAAACTAGGCCAATCAGAGTGCTTTCCCAATATTTGCTAGCTGGAGAAATGTCACAGGATGTGAGGCTTGGCAACTGTTGCCAGCCTGCTTCCCCCTAAGGGTTCATGTAGATTTCCCAGTGGAGAACGTGAAGCTGTCACACAGAAAGGATCAGAGGCAAGGATGGAGTCCTGACCCACTCCGAGACCCTGGGGTTTTTCACTTAGCACAATGAAGTGGAAAAAAAAGAGAATTTTATTTATTTGAATGAATTTTCTGTATTTTATTTTATTGCTACATCACTTTTTTTTGGTAAAGTTTTTAACTAGCCTTTTTTTAACTGAGAACTAACTGCCCCCCTGTCCTGCTTGCAGTTAGCCAAGACACTCAAGTGACCTTCCACAAACATCTTTTCCTTTTCTTCTCCCCCACCACCATGCAAGGTTGAGTTGGATACTGCTTACTCCAAGTTATAAGCCATTCAAATTCATGAAATGATTTTTCTAAGACTACACAAATAATTCATAATGGTGACAACTATATTTCCATGGTAATTTGTGATCTATAAAGCAATTTCTCATGTTACAATCATTTTTACTAACCACATTTTAAAAATTATGACAAAATATGATCCAAATTAAAACGACAAAAATGCATTGAGGGTAAAGAATCATTATGCTGTTTGGCATCTCTTATCATAAGTCATAGAAGTTGAAAATAATAGAAGAAAGAAAGGAAAAAGAAAGGTAAATGAACATGAAGCTATTTCTCTGATCTACATTCATCTGCTGCCACCAAAGCAGGTACAGAACAGAGAGCCATTTCTCTGATCTACATTCATCTGCTACCACCAAAGCAGGTACAGAACAGAGAGCCATTTAGAGATGGCCCCTTAAAGGTTTTCTTAGGAGAATACTCCTGTGACCCGATTCACATACCTTTTATAAAAGTTCACCACAGTTCATTGGAAACAAAAACAAAGTCAATATTGAAGAAAACATGTCTCCACTATTCTTGGAGAAATAAATCCATCTGACCTGTTATTTCTTGGTAAATGATTCTGTATTTAATTTCTATTGCTTTCATTTCAAATGTACTGTTAAGTATTTAAATGGCTTCATACCATGAACAATATCTGATTTCTAATCCAGTGATCTCTAATCCCATTACAGTTTTAAGCAAAAGTGTAGAATCCTAAACAAGATGGCACCAGACCAGGTCCAATTGTGGTCTTATCTATACTTAAAATACTAAGCTAAACTCTTAGGAAATAATTGAAGCAATCAAAAATAATATATTCATTCATAGGTAAAATACCAAAAACAGAGAGAAAAGTATTGAGAGGCAAGGTAGTGAACCAGACAGATTTCCAATTCAGTTCCCTTCCAGAACCATTAATCACTGGTCCACATACATCATTCGGTCAAGCATCAGCTTCAGTGTTTTCAGCCTTCCTGACTCAACATCTCAGAATCCTTTCAAAATCCTTCCTCAAAACCCAATCCAGCAGGCATGGTAGCGAATGCTTGTAATCCCAGCAACTCAGGAAGCCAAAGCTGGTGAGCTCAAAGCCAGCCTCAGCAATTCAGTGAGGTCCTAAGCAACTTAGCAAGACTCTGTCTCAAAAATAAATAAATAAATAAATAAATAAATAAATAAATAAAGAGGGCTGGGGATGCAGCTCAACAGATTCAATCCCTAGTACCAAAAAAAAAAAAAATCCATTGTGAATTGCTGCTAGTTCTACTTTCTGACCAGCCTCTTCCTCTCCTTAGCAAGCAACCTTTTTTCTCTGTGTGGTGAGGGCCTGGCCAACATCAGCTGCCACGTGCACAACCCAGGACCCTCTGTTGATCCCCCAGGTCCATCTAACATTCTATACCACTCTGTCTATTTCAAGGTTTCCTGACATCAGCCCATTCCACCATATGCAAAGCAAACCACACAAGAGTAAAGGGATTGATCATCAACATCATCATCATCATCATCATCTCAAAAGAGCTCCCTTTCAAAGAGAGCAAATAAAAGACTTTGCATAGCCTCAAAAACTAAAATTAATTTAATTTTTTATTTATTTATTTATTTTTTTTGGTACTAGGGATTGAACCCAGGGGCACTCCACACTGAGCCACATCCCCAGCCCTATTTTGTATTTTATTTAGAGACAGGTTCTCACTGAGTTGTTTAGGGCCTTGCTAAGTTGCTGAGGCTGGCTTTGAATTCACGATCCTCCCGTCTCAGCCTCCCAAGTGCTGGGATTACAGGCATGTGCCACTGCGCCCAGCTTAAAATTAATTTAGATAGAGGAGTTTTAGCATATGAGAGCCACCTAAGGAAGTTTATTATCTCTAAAAATAAAATCACAATGATCCTCAAAACTTTTAAGAGAATCTAACAAAATACTCTGTTTCTGCTCTTAGGCAAGAAAAAAGTACCTCATCATAGGGCCACACGAACACAGAAAAGAGGCTCTTTGTGTATCTGTTCACACAGTTGATCCTGCCCTGGAGCAGCCAGCAGCCGCCAGTGCAAGCTCAGAACTCCCTGGGACTTGGGGCAGTTCCTCCCCAGAAGACCAGAGCATTAGCTTCTTGTCAATGCGGAGTTCTCAGTTCCAAGGGATTCTTAACGTAATAGATTTGCATTTAGTAGAATAAGAAGAAAGGGAGGAGGAGAAAGAGGAGGAGAAGAAGAATCACTACTACTGCGATGAGTCCATTACGGTCATATATAATGCTTTGCTTTCAATTCTTCCAGCTGCTTCCTGATGACTTTTTCACCCTTTGTCCAACCGCTTTCAGAATAAAATACACATAATTTGCAAATGAAGAAGTGGGAGCAGAATGAATTGTTAGAGTTCATGTCATAAGTCACTTTAGGTGCCACTGGGACCCAGAGCTGCAAAAGGGGCAGACAAGCAAGGTGAGGACCAAGCACTGTCTCTGGACTGATGGACAAATGTTTCCTGTCCACATGTGCAGCATGCTTTCAAATGTGCACAGCTCTCTGCAATCCACCACTGATAACAACCCAGGTCCCTTCCAGACAGCTGTCTGCCCCCTGGATTGTATGTATGGTTAGGGTCAACAGTCACTGGAATATGTCACCTTGCTAGTCAGGTCTGCAGATGTAAAGACGCAGATTCCTGTTGGCGTTGTTCACACAAAGGTTTCTGCCTCCTCTGCTGTGATTTCCCAGCAGCCCAGAAGGAATATTTTATTGGCCTCAGTGACCTCGTGTCCACCCAACACAATTTCACTTGGGCTACTGAGTAATGAAATGAAAGCCGCATTTCAGTGCAAACTGAGAGTAAAGACGTCTTGAAAACAAAGTGCCAAGGTTTGGTAGATTCACAGTACTCCTTCTCTACTAAAGGAAGAATGAAAGACAACCCCAGGGTGAGACGAGCTAATCAACTGCAACATGGATCTTTTAAATCACTTTTTTATTACATAAGTAAAAGATGTTAATTGTAGAAAATAAGAATAGAGATAAGAAAAAAATGAACCAAATTTATCACTAATCCTATTATTCAGAGATTAGGCACTGTTCATATTTTGTACACACATTTTCAAAGTCCATACATGCTTCTTTCTCTGTATGTGTGTGTGCATGTATGTGTGAATATATACATTTAGGTACACACCTATATGTGTGTGCATTCATACACACACACATATAGAAGTGTTTACAAGAAACCTTTGGTTCAAACTCTTTCCTCTACCTTATAGTCAAAAAAATTAGGCCCCTAAAAAGCATTTTATAGGCAATAACTGTCACATGGGACCCCTGATAGTACTTTCTTCTAGGAAAAACATATTTAAAATCAAGGAGTGTGAGTATGATGCCCTTACTTGGTTCAGGAACAATATATGGGAACAAAAGTAGGAGAAAGGAGGACACCCTGTCCCCAAAGTTGTGCTAGTACACACCATGTCCTTTCAGTTCCTCTCCTGGACTTACAAAAAATTAGGAAGAACACAGAATAGGTAACACAATGAAAGAAAGTGCTTCCAGGTCCTAGGCTCACATATTGCTATTGTCTCATGTTGACACCAACTGCATGGACAGTATCAATTTAAGAAAAAGTCTTGCACAGTGATAATGGAGGAGGAAGGAACTTATGAAATCTTTCAAACATCTTTAAATGTAATGCAATTGATAAAAGCTGGCCAAACTATTCTCTACCTTCTCCAAGACCAGTTTTACTGCCATAATATAAAAATTGAAAGAGTGTATCTAAGTTTGTCACCTACTAATGGCTCCTGTTGTAGAAAAGCTTAATATCAACTCCTAGATGAAAAGTCTCTAGCCAATTTTAAAACATCCTTGATAAATATCTCACAGAATTAAAACCAGGGGGAAAACCAAGAAAGTGGCAGACACAATAATAATGGGGCCTAAGTTAGGCGTACCTAAATAAACCTTCACTTGCAACCAATTCTTTTCCTCAAAATCATCATAAAAAAGATCCAATATAATATGCTTACCTCCACAATTGCTGCATTACATATTACTACAGAGGAGAGTCTTCAGGTTTTATTAATATAATTCCCTGTTAAACTTCAAAAATAAGTGGAAATATTCCATTACACACATCCTACAAAGTATTGCCCAATCTCTAGATACATAATTGACTTGTTGCTACAGATATACATAGGGAATATTTTAAAATTTATTACAAATACTTAAAAACCTACACTACCTTAAGTTGCTGTCTGATAGTGCACAGTACTGACCATGCAGAATTAATCACAAATCTCAGGTTATTTATAATAAAGCAGGCTCTCTTGGTGGTGTTCTGGACAGGTAAGTCTAGACACCATCTCCTCCAGAGTCTTCTAGCCTATTCTAGAGCATTGTGTTTATGCCCTGCTCTGAACTCACACATGTCCTTCTGAAATACTCCTTTAGATAGCTTCAATGCAGCTCTTGTAGTGCTGAATTTAACCTGGGTGTTCAATTAATGTTCCAGCTGAATCCTTCATTGGATTGGAGGGTCTATGGATGATATGTCTTGCATTTTTCACAGTATTAAAATAAAGTGGCCATTCAATAAGTATCCACTCCATGAAAACAAAAAATTTAAGTAACTGAGCTCCACAAGTTAGCCCTCTCTGAAGAAGTGGATGTAGGGAACTTGAGCCAGCAAGTCTCCAAGAGCAGACAGAGTGCACATGAGCTGAGAGGAGAGAAGTGGGGAGAGAGGGGAACTGAAGCAGAGAGGGTGAGGGCAGGGCAGGTGCTGGTGGAGGGGGCAGAACAATCAGTGTGCTAGAAATCACAACAGAAATAAAGAGAAAAATCCTCTCCACGGCCATTAGCTTATCCCATCATGCACTGGCTAACAGTAGCGTCAACACACACTAGTGATCGTTTTCAAATGAAATCCTTTATTAGTAACTCTGAAGTGAACTATGAATTTTCATTAGCTTAAAAACCATACTTTCTTTGTTCATAACACTTGGAGAAATATCCTAAAGTGGTGTGGCCATTCTTCTAGATCATTGTGCTTAGGTTTCAATCACAAAATAATTCATATGTGTAATTGACTTCTAGCTAGCCCTATAGATTCTTAAATCTGGTGATTTCTGGATTACATATTGTACAATTTCAGCACTACAGAGCCAGGTTGTGCCTTACCCCCTTGCCTGAAAAAGCTCCCGTTGCTGAAAAATAACATATGAAAGAAAAATCTATTTCATAAATCTGCAATCCATTTTATAAAACTTTTTCTTGCTGCTATGGTAATTCTACATTTATTCATGACATTCATTTGTATAAAATTTAAAATCCACTTACTCTTTCTCAAACAAAACAGAGAATCCATACCTATTACAGAGTAAAACTGTAATTTAATAATTAAGATTTTTTTCTTCCTCTATTTCTTAGCAAAGAAAAAATAAACATCTCCTTTTATTTCAGCTACAGAAATATGAAAATGTGTGGGAAACAATTTCCCCACTATATTTTCTTTTTCTCAAGTAAGGTCTATCTTCTGTATTAAAAAATAAATAAATCTGCTCTCTCCCGCACAAATGCAGAATTAACATAGTAGCAAGGAAAAGTCTGATAAAGTGGATGGCAGATTGCTTGTGGTATTCTTCAGCAAATGGAGCTTTCTCCGGGAAACAGGTGAGGTATAACCTGGATCTCTAGTGCTGAAATTGTACAATATGTAATTCATAAAGGATCAGTCTCTGTTTAAAAGTATACTTTTCTCTGAATGAGTATCAGAGAAATAGAACTTTCTCTTTAAAAGGATATAAAGGTACCAACAGAAGTTTTCAGTGGAAGAGAGACCAATCTGGCAGGATTAGACCACAGATCACCACTGGAAGGTTTTGCAAGAACAATGTCAGCAATAATTCTGAGGGCTAGCTGATGCCCTTTGCAAATGTGCCCATTAAAGCCTATCTATAATTTTTGTGGGAAATTATTGCCACTCATAAATGGGGCTTTCTAATGGAATTGTTGATGAGTTTAACCACTACATATGGGCACAAACTACCACTTTAATGGAAATAGTCAATGCCATGACCAGAATAGAACCACTTAGTAGGGAAATTGGGAATTTAATTTCAATCAGATGAACAAAAAGTAAAGAAGAATGCTCGAAGTGGTAGCATAAAAAACACCAGCGATTAAAAACATTTGGAACCTTTGCTTACCCTTCAAAGGCATTTGTTGCCATGGTTTTTAAAGACCTCTGAAAGCTTCAGCTGTGTCCACAAAAGCTGCCAAAAAAAATAGGGGTTCTATACTGATTTTATTTGTCAGAGGCATTTTGTCTTAATTACCTCCAAGATAAAGATTGCCTGGCCGAAGAGATAGGAAAAAAGAACCATCGTTTCACATGTAGAAAGACTGATTTTACCTTTTGGAGACCTACAAATGCATGCATGCAGGTGTGGACACACATGTCCAATTTTTGTACTAATGCATTAAGAGTGACAAGCACTTAAAAGCAGTAACTGGGATTCTTGCATGGAATGAGACTTTCAGATCTGGACTCTTGTGAAGTGTCTCTTTTTTTTTCCCTCTGATGAGAATCAGGAGCCAAACTTGTAGCAAATTTATCAATACCTGCAGGTAATGCCTTTCTTCAAAAAAGATTCATTATAAATGCTTTCACATGAAAATTCCATGACAGTGCAGCATGGACATACTAAAGTCCTTTGGCTCTTTGGCCTCCATACTCTTATTTCTTGGTTGCACAATGTGCATGTTACCATAAGAGAGAAAACTGAAAATCAGATAGAAACTCTAGAAAGATTAGGCAAACCCTGGGTCAGAAAAGTGGGCTAGGAACTCCCACAATACAATAATTTGAAAAAAAAACAAAACAATAACTCAGTTCTTACTTGAACATCACAAAAATGCCTTATTTGTGCCTGCACTTCACTATGCAGCTTACTGTGTTGGTACCAGCATGTTCTCTTTTCAGTTGTAACCTCCTGGAGAGCATCATTTGGCCCTGTTCAGCTGATTTGTGATTTTCTTGTTTAGAAGGGTCTTATGCAAACTTTTAATAATAAGCATTTTCTTACAAGGTTTTGGTAAAATCCAGGAAATGCTTGGAACATATTAGAGTTTCTGCTATGGTCTAAATAAGTGTTCCCCAAAGGCCCATGTGCTGAAGGCCCAGTCCCCAGCCTGTGCAGCTATAAGAAGAGGAGGAACCTTTAAGAAGTGGAGCCTAGAGAGAGGTCTTACAGTCACTGCGGGTGCTCTTGAAGGGAATATCAGGATCTCAGCCCTTTCTTCCTCTCTTATCCCCTGCCCTGAGATGAACAAGCTTCTTCCACTTCTTCCACCACATGTTCCTGCCCGACTATGTCTGTCTCACCATGGGCCCAAAAGCCAATTGACCATAGACTGAAACCTCCAAAACTGTGAGCCAAAATAAACCTTCCCTCTTTTTCAGTTGATTATATTAGGTACTTTTTTAGTAATGGAAAGCTAATACTTATTTCTCCATTATTAATAATGGGCAACCTTCAAGAAGCATTTAAACCATTCTTCTCATCATGTCCCTTTAAAATTAATTGAGGAAAATGATTCAAATCCCCACCCCCAAACTGCACAGTGCTGATTCTGTTTCTGTGGCTGCTGGAAAATTCCCTCTGCAGACCCAGCTACCATCTCAAACTCAGCATTTCTGGAATTAAACTTTCCTTATCCCCCTGCTAATTGGCCTTCCTCTGGAATTCACCAGTTCATTCATTTCCAAGGTCATGCCCCCTCTGTTAGAACATCTTTAACTCCTTTCTTTCCTAGATAACCCATATTTAATCATATTTACACAATGTATAATCTTTTTACACCTTCCATTCTATTCCCTTTTTTCCCATTTTTACAATTACTGAAAGGTCCAGATTTACAGGGCAACTAAGCTAGCTGAACATCACCCAAATTAGTCGTTATGCTTCCATTCTCTCCCTTCTCTAATCTCTCCTACACCCTTCCAGAAGGTTAAACTTCATTAAAGACTATTTCATCATACCTATCCTATATTGAAAAAATGTGATGGCTTTATGTTGCCTAAAGTCCACAAAATGAGTTTAATCTTCCTTTCATTCTTTGACTTATGTTATAGGAGTCATTGAGTGACTCCTGTACTACAAAGTTTGATTTGGTCCTAACCTCTGAAGAGCTCACAGTCAGTATGGGAGAAACACAAATATAAATGATCTGATGGAACAAAGTTTTGCAGCAATCTCAAGAGAGAACTCTTGCATGAGCATCACAGGTTCTGATGACAATTACTTTTGACTGGGACAGGAAGAATTCTTTTAGGTAAATCTGAAAAGACATGGAATCGTTGTATTTGTAGAAGAGCAAATAATCCAGTCTGCCTAGTGTTTACTTCATTCAAGTAGAAACAGTGACTTAAAAACAAATGGAAAGACAGGCTAGAATAAGACTGTATAAATTCTGGAACAGCTGTGTAAGGGTTATTCCATGGGTCATGGAAGTCTTTAAAGGATTCTGTATGGAGTATTTATATGATCAGTGATTTACTTTAAGAATGTTAACAGAGTGGTGGTGTGCAGAATGGCTAGCAAGAAGAAAAAGCTAATGAAGAAAAACAGAAGCACTGAATTAATGTGTTGATCCCGGTTAAAGGTAATGGGAACCAACTCTGAATAAGGGGAATTGCATTTAAAAGATAGACTTGACAGAACTATGCAACTGTTCTGTTTGGTAACATTGGGGCACAGATTGCAGAGTGAAATCATGGAGGCAACTAACTCCAAAGTTTAAAATCTGTATGCTGGAGACAGAGGTTAGGAACTAGTACAGACAGCAGTCAGAAGGAGTGGCTGGTAGCAGAGGGAAACACCCCACAATCACTGAGAAGCCAAGATGGTACAAGAACCAGACTTGGGAGATGTTTGCACTGCTGTGATACTTTAGACCTTAAATACTGTGTCAGTTTCCTAGGCTTGCCACAAAAAATGAGTGCCTTAAGTAACATAAAGTTTTGTCTCATAGTGCTGCAGACTAGAAGTCTGAAATAAAGGTGGTAGCAGGACCATGCTCCCTCCTAGCTGCTAGAGTTTGCCCGCCATCTTTGATGTTCATGCTCTAGACATGCACCATTCCCATCCGCCCTTACACTGTCTCATAGCATTCCCTCCTCTGTGTCTTTTTGCACATTTCCCTCTTTTCATTAGGACATCAGCCAAGTTGGGTTAACAGGCCACTTTACCCCAAGATCAGAAGTAGTTATATCTGCAACAACCTTATTTTCAAATAAGGTCATACTCTGAGATACCAGAGGTTAGAATTTCAGCATATTCTTTTAGGAACACACTTCAATCTATATCAGATACAAATGAGATTCCCTAGTAAACTGTGTGGAATAAAGGAGGAGGAAGAGAAAGCAAAGATTGCAGACCTGGAGAATGCCTGTTTTTAGAGCACTGAAGAGTGGAAATAGGGACAGAGGATAGTAAGCCCTCTGCTCTCTAAAGGCTGAGTTACTCAATTTCTGAAATTATCTCCCAAAATTCTTATTGCCTATGAAAAATCCTCCATTTTTTTTCAATCTTATATAAAATGTACCACTTACATTATACGTTTCTTGCCAATCTAATTCAATAATATGGCTTCCTTCTTTGAGATTCTCTAGAAGTTCCTATCCATCATTCTTTTGATCCCAATATCCATCATTCATTTGACCCATGTTCCATTCAGTGCATATGTGTCCAACAGTTCTAAAGATTCATGAACTAAGAGCAACCAGAAATCAGTTCCCACTGAGTTTACATCCAAGTTTGTGTGGGAATATGGGGAGGAGGTACCAGGGGTAGACAGACAAAAATCAAACAAATGAATAAACAGGGTATCTTCATAAAGCTTGAAGGGCACTAAAGAAAAATAATCTGTACAGCAAATAAAACAATCAACAGAGTGAAGATACAACTTACAGAACAGGAGAAATATTTGCAAATTCTATATTTGATAGGGGGTTAATATCCAGAATATACAAGGAACTCAATTCAATGATATAAAAAGAAAAAAAACAAGAAATTTCCCAGTAATCTAATTTTAAGATAGGTGATAGACATTTTATTAAAGAAGACATACAAATGACCAAGAGGTATGTGCAAAAAATGCTCAACATTGCTAATCATCAGGGAAATGCCAATAAAAACCACAATGAGGTATTACTTCACTCCAGTCAGAATGGTTATTGTCAAAAATACAAAGGATAAGTACTAGCAAGAACATGGAGAAAAGGGAACACACCTTTAGTAGATATGTTAAATTAGTAGAGTCATTATAAAAAACAGTATGGAAATTCCTCAAAAATTAATAACAAAACTATCACATGATTCTGCAATTTCTTTATTGGGTATATATCCCAAGCAGCCAAGCAACAGTCTAAGTGCCCATCAAATTATGAAAAGATAAAGAAAATCAATCTCTCTCTCTCTCTCTCTCTCTCTCTCTCTCTCTGTCTCTCACGCACATGCACACACACACACACACACACACACACACACATGCATACACATAATGGAATACTATTATACCATAAAAATAATGAAAAACTGTCTTTTACATTAAATGAATAGACCTGGAAGACATTGTGTTAAGTGAAATAAGTCAGACCCAGAAACAAATGTTCCAAGATCTCACATGCTATGTGAAATCTAAGCAAGTGGTTCTTGCAGGAGTTGAGAGTAGAAAGGTGGTTACCAGATGCTGGGGAGAAGGAGGAAGGGGAACAGGTTGATCAATGTACAAAATTATATTGAGATAAGAAGTTCTGGTGCACAATGCATGGTAGAGTGACCGTAGATAATGATAATGCATTTTATATTTCAAAGGAGCTAGAAGAAATTATTGTGATGGCTATATAGATACCTGGAAATCAATCTAACAAGAGGTGAAGGACCTCTTCAATGAAAACTACAGAACACTAAAGATAAATTGAAGAAAACCTTAGAAGATGGAAAGACCTCCCATGCTCCTGGATAGGCAGAATTAATATTGTCAAAATGGCCATACTACCAAAAGCATTATATAAATTTAATGCAATTCCTATTAAAATACCAATTACATTCTTCATAGAACTAGACAAAGCAATCATGAAATTCATTTGGAAAAATAAGAGACCCAGAATAGCCAAAGCAATCCTTAGTGAGAAAAGTAAAACAGGAGACATAACAATACTAGAGATTAAACTATGCTACAGAGCTATAGTAACAAAAATGGCATGGTATTATCACCAAAACAGACATGTTGACCAATAGTACAAAATGTAAGACACAGAGGCATACCCTCACAAATACATTTATCTCATACTAGACAAAGGTGCCAAAAACAATCACTTAGGAAAAGATAGCCTATTCAACAAATGGTGCTGGAGAAAATGGAAAGCAGCACGTAATAAAATGAAATTAAGCCTTTATCTCTCACCCTGCACAAAACTCAACTCAAAGTAGATCAAATACTTAGGCAGCAGAACAAGACCCTGCACCTACC
Source organism: Glaucomys volans (assembly GCA_020662805.1). Taxonomy (NCBI): domain Eukaryota; kingdom Metazoa; phylum Chordata; class Mammalia; order Rodentia; family Sciuridae; genus Glaucomys; species Glaucomys volans. Next base: position 90,898 of record JAJEJO010001843.1, on the reverse strand, counting down.
AGAAGAAAAAGTAGGACCAAATCTTCACCATATGGGTCTAGGATCTGACTTCCTTAACAAGACCCCCAAAGCACAAGAAGTAAAATTAAGAATCAATAAAGGGCATGAATTCAAACTAAAAAGTTTCTTCTCAGAAAAAGAAACAATCAATGTGAAAAGAGAGCCTACAGATTGGGAGAAAATCTTTACCACATGCACCTCAGATAAAGCATCAATATCTAGGATATATAAAGAACTCAAAAACTTAACACCAAAAAATAAAAAAAAAACAATCAATAAATGGGCTAAGGAACTGAACAGACACTACACTGAAGAAGAAATACAGTTGATTAACAGATACATGAAAAAATGTTCAACACCTCTAGTAATTAGAGAAATGCAAACCAAAACTTCTCCAAGATTTCATCTCACTCCAGTCAGAATGGCAATCATCAAGAATAGAGGCAACAATAAATGTTGGTGAAGATGTGGGGGAAAAGGTACACTCATACATTGCTGGTGGGACTGCAAATTGGTGCAGCCATTATGGAAAGCAGTATGGATATTCCTCAGAAAACTTAGAAAGGAACCATTGTTTGACCCAGCTATTCCACTCCCCAGTTTATACACAAAGGACTTAAAATCAGCATACTACAGTGATGCAGCCACATCAATGTTTACAGCAGCTCATTTCACAATAGCTAAACTATGGAACCAACCTAGGTGCCCTTCAACAGATGAATGGATAAAGAAAATGTGGTATACATATTTGATGGAATATTACTCAGCTTTAAAGAAGTATGACATTATGGCATTTGTTGGTGAATGGATGAGTTTGGAGAATATCATGCTAAGTGAAATAAGCCAATCCCAAAAAATCAAAAGCTGAATGTTTTCTCTGAAATTGAATGATAATTCACAATAAGATTGGGGCACTAGGGAAGAATAGGGTTACTTTAGACTAAGTAGAGGGGAGTGAAGGGGAGAGGGGATATGGGGATAGGAAGGATAGTATAATGAAACAGACATTATTACCTTATGTACACATATAACTGCATGACTGATGTGATTCCACAACATGTACAATCAGAAAAATGAGAAATTATAATACACCATCTATGTATGATATATCAAAGTGCATAAATACATTCTACTGTCATGCACAACTAATTAGAATAAATTCAAAAATCAAAAAAGAAAGGAGAAGAAAAAATAAGAAAAATCAAATAAAGGGAAAGATAGAGAACAAGAGAATGGGGCTGTTAGTGGGAGAAGACAGGAGAGAGACAAACAAAACAAAACCAAAATTAAATAAATCAAAAACCCTAACCCTCAAAAAATAAGGTAAGGAAAAATAACTACAATTTTTAAAAGCTGAAAATGAGAAAAAAGAAACAAATATATGAATGTATGTATGTCCACAAACCAATCAGTGCAGCAAGACCACCAAAAAAAAGGAAAAATCTTAATGAAAAATGATAGGAAAGGATTGTGCCTAATGAGACGGTTAAAATGGTCATGGAGAATGGATGGTCACTGCCTATGCCCCAGTGTCCTTCCTTCCATTTCTTCTTGAGTTATGCACTGGGAGAGAGAGAAAAAGCAAGCAAAGGATGGGGGTTGTTAACCCCTTCCTCTCTTTGTGTTGCTCACTAAGCTGCCCAGTTGAAGTGGTGTAGGACTAAAGCAGGTTGAGATAGCTCTTGGCTTTTCTTCTCACCAGTATAAGGTAGGTTGGAATGGGAAGTACTGTCAATTGGAGTTTTGGTGTTTGGGAATTTTTGTTTTGTTTGTTTTGTTGTTGTAGAAAATGGGATTCTGAATGTTTTCATCACAATGATAAATGATTGAGAAGATAATGTTTACTCTGATTCAAACATTACACCATGTACATATGTCTTGAAACACTGCGTGGCACCCTACAAATGTGTACAATTGTTATGTGTCAACTGAAAAAAAAAAAGAAAAAAGAAAAGACAGGATAAGGGAGTACTTAAAAAACAACATCTTGGGGCAATGGTCTGTAGGGATACTTTTTGGTAGGAAAATTGGGGAAGACCGCTCTGAGGAAGTAGCTGTGGGCAGGGTTCTGAATGACAAGAAGCTGGCTGGAGAAATCAGCATTCCAAGCAATGGAACAGAGAGAACCCCATGTGCTGGTTTCTGAAGAAGGAACAAGTTGGCATGTTGGAAGAAAAGAAGGAATTTCAGTGTGGCTGGACCACAGTGAATTGGGGAGACGTAAACAGTAGTGGAAATAGGCAGACTGTTGTAAGCCCTATGAAGGAAATTTTACTCCAAGTTCATTGAGAGTTTTAAGCTCATGATCATACAGCTTAGCTAAGTGTCTAAAAGTTATGTCCTGCATGGAGAGTGCACTGCAAAGGGGCAAGTGTGGAAATGTGGAGAAAAAAGACAATATTTTTCTGTACATATATTGTCAGGATCTCAATCACATCTCTGAAAAGACCATCAGCCTAAAACAGTGACCTTATGAAAAAGCAACCTCCATGCCTACCCCATTCACTAACCCTTTCCAGATATGAGTGCACCCACCAAGCCAGGAGGCTAGACACTAATATGAAAACTAGTTCATCTTGAATGAACAAGGGTTCCTGGAATAACTGTGTTCTTTCTCAACAGAGTTCTATAGACTGGATGGAACCAGCTAATTGGACCTTTCTTTAGAAAGTAAGCTCCTGCATACCCTCAGCATCTTTTGCAGGAGCTATCCAGGGTCCTGGACTAGCTTACCCGGAGGCTTTCTAAGTTCCGGGTGGAACATGTTCTCAATTATCTTTGTTGGACCTAAGCCCCTTACTGCATTGAACCATAACCGGACTCCACCCTGATACCAAGTTGTCCCATCTCAGCTATCCTGTGGATTAACACCTGCCTTGGCCATGTCTATCTGGTCTCATGTTGAGTCACTTCTATACATGGATAAAATATGAAATGGTAGCACAGTTAACAGTGCATAGATAGGTTTGCTCTCTGCTGTGCCTCAGGGCTTCTGAAATAATAATGTCAGAGAAATTAACTCAGTAGAATCACTTTTCCTTGGAAAAACACTCAAAGATAATACTGGCTGCTGAACCTATAACTGGATCTGCTTATATAACTCGTTCCAAACTCTCTATCTAAAACACACCTTAAGGCATAATCCTATGCCTTCAATGATTACTAAATTCATAGAATATTCAATTTCATCCCTCTGATTTTAACAGCATCCTTGACTTTGCTTTTTATTTTAAAAAAATACATTCAACTGGAGGCCATTACTCAATTTCTTAAGTAATCAAGTTTGTAGACTAAGTAGTGGATAAAAATGTGTGTGCTTTCAAGTCAAACACTTTACCTCTTCAACCAAAACACTTAGAACATGAGAATAATCTGATGTATGCTCACTCCTAGCTCTCTTCTTAAGTAACACGAAAACCAGGGAGAGCCGCAGCATCTTCAGAACTTTCCACCTACGTGCCAGCCCCTTCACTGTCCTTCAATGTGTTTGAGGGGCAGTGTGATTTATAAGGAGCCACGAAAGTTCAGTAAAACTTTTAGGTCCAAGTTATCAAGATTCTGATGAGAAAACAGGATTGGAAACATTTAAACTTGCTCTGGTATTTTCCTTTGTAGAGGCACAAACCAATGAAACATATGGAAATACCATTAAAATAGAAAGGAAATCAATTGCTCTGCTTTGATACGGTCTAAGATGAAATAGTCTAGGAATGTCTCTGTTTAATCTAATGGTAAATGAATCTTCCTAAGTGTTATTCACAGAACTCCCTGCACTCTGTCTTTCCTCCTGATCTTCACTCATATGTTCATTCTATAACTAAACATTCCTTGCTTCACCTTACTCACTTGTCTCATTGTTCAGACTTAAATTTGAATCAGGAAACTTTCTCTGAGAGCCTTAGACTCCTGTAAAACCCTGCATTCACCTCAAGCTTGACACTTGTCACACTGCAATTTAACTGCTGCTTTATTTGTTCATTTCTATCTCTACCTTATAAACTCAGTGAGAGTAGGGACCAGGTCTTTTCTTTCATTGTATCCCCAGGGCCTTGCACAGTACTTCCCCTAATAGAAATATTAAACAAAGAAATGAATAAATTAATTTGCTCAAGAGTTTTAATGTCCCACTCTAAGAGTAATCATTCTGCCTTGTTTCTAGATTTCTTCCAGAACTTTGGGCTCAATATTCACTTCATGGAAGAAATTTTATACATGTGACCATACCATGATACATAAGAAGTTTCTTAACCCAGGGAAAATTTTCATTTTTATTTGGTACAATTATAATAAAATCCTACTGTTTAGTCCGTGTATACAAGATGGAGATTAATATATGTGTGTGCATGCATACACATATGAAGTGTCAAAGACTAAGCAGAAATTGTTCCAAAAATTGAACTTGAGGTAAAACCATACCAATAAAATACCTGTTTTTATAAGCACATTTTCATTGATATTTCTATATGCATTTCTTTCTCTTTATTTTTTGTTTAGATGTCTTAATGCCTGGAGTTAATATTAAATGTGATGGGAACTTCTGTAGTTTGCTACCAATGTTGAACAAATATGATTAAAATAATTTGCAAGAATATTGCTATTGTTTCTTGGAAGACAGTCATTTCTACTTTCATTCTCAATAAGTTTCCATTTATAACCAACACTATCTTTTTCTCTTACATGTATCTATTGTTTTCCTTATCTTTTTCATAAAGTAACACTTTATCTACACTGACTTACTTTCCAATTACGTCATGAGAATAAGTACTTTTGTTTCTCCCAATAACCTTCCCAAACAACTTCTAAATTTTGTGGGATTATGAAATGTGTCTTACACATTTTTCTATTTCCCTCAGAAAAGTACAGAATAAGTTCTCAATAAAGCATGAATAATCAGAACTTTAAAAACTAACTATCTTCTTTCCATAAGCAGTGGTATGTAGATTAAATAAAATCAAATAACTACTAAATCAGAGATCAAAAAACGTTGGTCTACCATCCAGTTCTGGTCAGTTATCTATTTTGACAAAGCTTTATTGGCACATAATCACTGTCACTTATTTACATATTCCCCATGGCTCTTTGCAAGCTACAGTGCCAGAGGAGAGTACCTGTAACTGTAAGGAACTGCATGGCTTGCAAGAGCGAAAATAGTCACTACTGGGCCCTTTAAAAACAAACTTTGCTGACCCTGCACTCCTCTAAGTCATTTTTACTGATGAGGGAAATCAATCTCTGGTATTTGACTTGCCTAAGTGTATACAGCTGAACCTATTCACTAACCTTACCTCTATCCGATACATTTTCATTATCACATTAAATGCTTGCTGAAAATAATATTTTAGACTATATAAAATCAAATCAACAGTAAAACCACAAATGAAGATGTTTGTCAAAAGACTTTTAAGTATTTATACTACCCTTAACCAAGATATAAACTTTGTTTATTTCTTTAAATATTTTTCATTTGTCCATGGATCTTTATTTTTAGTTATTTATATATATATATATGGTGCTGAGAATCGAACCCAGTGCCTCACACATGCTAGGCAAGTGCTCTACCACTGAGCCACAACCCCAGCCCAAGAAATAAATTTTAAAATGCATTTTTCTGAATTATGATAGTATCAGCTAGTAAAATTAACAGTCTGTGTATACACACACACACACGCACAGACACACCTATCCCTATGGATTTATTGTCAGAGAATACCATTAATTTTTATAAAACACTGACGAAAAAGTCCAAGTCTTACAGCAGAGTTTTAAAAGATGTTGAAAGCAGTAAGTGTCAAGGAAAATGCTTTTTAAATGGACCACATTGACCTCACAGTCTACTCTATTAAGATATGAACAGCTTTAAAAAAAATCCACTAGCTATGCAAGGAAAAATAAATAGTATGCACCATCCCTCAGTTTTCATGCCATATCAGAACTGTGAAGAGCCATAGCAGAAAGTTCCTGAGAATCACTTCTTCTGTCAGTGTCTATTAATTTAGCAGACTCTGGTTTTCAACAAGTTACTTAAGTCTAGATTCTGGAGAGGGAAAAGTGAAAACCCTCTCAGAAATATCCTTAGTATCTATGTACCAAGTTTCACAGAAGCTGAAAAGGTAATGGAATAAGAACAGAGGAAAACATCCCACTATTAAGACAAAAAGTGAATTCAGAAAGGCTCTCAGACAAAGGATCTGTAACATGGATATTACGATAGTAAACATGATTGATGTTTTCCTAGGTTATCCTGTGGAATACCACAATATAGACAACCCTGGAGTAGGAATAAAATGTAGCTGGCAGTATATCAGAGAAGCTGCAGTTGGTAAACCATATACAACAAAAAGATTGAGCGAGCAGGAGAATGAAATGTTATAGTTAGATACTTAATAACTACTTGGTACAGATGATATATCCCGTATTTCAAGTCACCCAACATTTGGTCAGTTCATGTTAGCAAAAGGTCATGTCATCCATTGAGACAAGAAAGAGATGGAAGAGAGGAAGAGAACAAGCTGGATAGAACAGATCTGGACTAAAGATCAGAACAGAATACTAACCTGGACAAGGCCAAGGTAGAGAGATAATTATGCAAACAATATCACATATAAGCTTAGTTGCCTGCAGAAGAGGAATGTCCATCTGCCAGTTCTCAGTCAGGGCAGAGACATTTCCTTTCATTTCAGAGACCCAGCTACTGCAGTCCCTCTCTGTAGAGATGTTGCAGATTGTAATGACCTTGCCAGATTGTAGTGACCTTGCCAAATGCAGAATTACTCAACCTCAGCTTCCCTGGCATCTGTCAGCTCCTGTGAGATTCCATTTCTTCTCTGTGTTTCTACCAAAGATACTAGTGGACTCACTAGGTATTACTGTTCTATACAAGTAGCTGATTGTGTCTTCCTTCCTTGGTCATTTCTGCTCTTTGGATCAAAAATAGAATAAGTTGATTTCAACACACTATTACCTTGAATACTTCTCTTGAAGAAAGCCTTACAGCCCTCACAGGACCAGACTCCATAGTGGTAGCCAGAGGCGTAGTCATTGCATACTGCACAGTATCGAGTCTCCTTGGCAGATTCCATGGCCAGGTTTCCCTTGTCACTGTTACTGGTCAATCTCTCTCTGCCACTCTGGCGACGATTATCTGAATTTGGCCTGGGGGATGGAAGGAAGGGAAGAAAAAGCAGTGAGTCCATTAGCATCAGAAAAGCAAAATATGCATTCTTCTCTAAAAAATAAGAGGCTTAGGAAATGAGCAGATTCACTTTATTCTGACATTTTGAAATAATGAATCATAATGTAAGCTAATCTTTTGTTACTTCTTGCTGTCTGCTGCCACAAAAGGTGTTTGCCTATTGTACTAACCTTGAGGGAAAATTGTTTATTGCAAACTTACTTAAGAAACAGACTGCCTATCCCAGAAAATGCTACCCCCAAAAAATGACAAAATGAAATTAGTTGGTTTCTAATAAAGTTCTTCATTTCTCAAAGACTTGCAATTAAATCAGAACTGTTAAAGACTAATGCTCATTCTGATTCTAAACCACAGAAAGTGTCTTTAGGAAGTAGAAGCAAAGCATAGAACAGCTGGATGAAATTTGAAATTCTGATGAATTGATGAACAATGTAGAACACAGGTCAAAAGATCAACAAAACAAATTTTTATGCTATTGTTACCAGGTAACCCTGGGTATTGATTTTTATAAATCGGCTCTCTAACCTAAGGGTGCTATTCTTCAATATTCAATAGTCCTCTTTAAGAACATGTAGAATGAGCAGAACAGAGGAACACAGATGGTTAATGCCCCCCAAAAGGATTTTTAGAGTGGAGGAGGTTACAAAGTCCTCTTGAAAACTGAAGGGGATAGGTCAGCAGGGACAGAATGGATGAAGGTACAAAGGATAAGGAATACAGTCAAGAAGGAAACTAAAGAAGTCCTATAAGGAACCATCTGTGTGAAGACACTTTGAAGAAGACTGAATGAAAGGAGCTAAGGAAAGAAGAGACAAGAAGTTCACATTTCTCATCTGGCCAGGTATAGAAGCAGATGTTACATTGGCCCAGGATTTTCTAGGCCTATGACAACAAATAGAGGTGGTGTAAGGGATTGGGGGTACGTAGCCAGAGCACAGCACAGTGCTTGGAACGTAGCTGGCACTCAGTGATATAAGGAAATGAATGAAGAGAGTGTACAAAGGTTATTGGGAAATAGAGGCTGGCAGATATTGGGAGGGTAGATGGGGTAAAGGTTCCTAGGAGATTTTCAAAGCTAACCTAAGAAGAGATGCAGTAAATTGAGGACAGAGCTCCTGGGGTCTCATGGTTACGGAAGCTCCAGCTTTCTTCCTCCATTCACCACCCAAATGACCAGACCATGCTGAGTTTCACCAATTCCCCCACTACAGCCCTTTTTCCTTGTAGCTCAGATTTTATACCCCTTCCCTGCCCTTCTTACTCATTAATATTGTACACAATTTTGTGGTGCTGGGTCTCCAACTACATTTGCCATAAAATTCACAAAACATTGGCTCCTTGGGTTAAGTACATCTGACCTTGCCAACTTTTTCCATTTTGGAATAACTTGGCTCTGAGGTTGGCAGCCTCAAATAAGAATTCTTTATTTTTTAATGATCCTTAGAGAGCACTGACTCTCAGTGTTCAATCCTAGTTCATATTCAGTTACCCATCTCTTTCCATTTTATCACTAGGCTGTCGAACTCCCCCCATCAGCTCTTTTTACTGTTTGTTTACTAATGTCTTATGCACAATCCAAGTCAGTAGGAAGCAGCTTTGAATATTTAACTATAGGAACTCAGTGCCCTTGGGGGTGTGGGAGTGGATAGTGAGTAAGCACGAAATGGACAGGCATAGTGTTTTAGAAACCTTATGAATTGTTGCACACCAAGTACCTAGCTCAGTGCCTGGCACACAGCAAGCATTCAACACAAGTTTGTTGAATGAATGAATGCATGAATGAATGAACCAATGAACAAAGAGCATGCATAGGCAACTGTTCTACAATGTCAAATATGCTCACACAATCCCTGTATAATACAGTACAATAGACTCCCAAAACAAAACAGCTTTGAACTTTCAATAGTCTATAGGTGAATTGGGAAAGGGGAGACATGCAACAGTTTGAAAAAACTCCCACATGGACATTGTAGCCTAGAAATAGAGAAAAATTTTAAGAAAAAATATATGTCATGAATGCATAATATATATATGTAATAGTCTATTTTATCACTTACTATAAGTTGTAAACATCCATTATAAAACATTAAAAGGTATCAAAACTTAGGCACGCACATACAAACTCGACTTGCACCATGTGTAGTATATAAATGTAGACAAGGTAAAGATGCAGTATTAAATCATAATTGTATAAAACTAACTACTGTACTTCACTGCTGTAATAATTTCATAACCACTTCCAGTTGCAGCTACTCAAGTGTTGCAATATTCACCTAAAACACTCATAAATTGCATAGGGCAGTAAAAAGAGATATCTCACTATTCACGAGTAATTTTCATCATACATAATACATGTGACATACAGAACGTATGTGTGTGTTCACCATCGTTTCACCATCGTTCACCATCGTTTATGTCTGTTTTTGGTATCTATAAGGCTTCCTGTCATAGGAAGGCTCCTAGTATTGGGTTTGGAGGAGACAAAGTTATTTGTGGAGTTTGATCGGCAGCGAGAGGGCGGAGAGGACCCCAGGGAGCCCTCAGCAGACCCTCCACCACCGCTGGCCTAGTCACCATCACCCGTTCCCGGGAACCACCACCACCCAGACCCAGGAGGCTGCAGGTGCAGAGGCCACCAAGCGCGGCACCACGGACAGCGGCGCAGGAGCCTGGCGCGGGCGGCCGCACATCGGCGGCACCTACCGGCGGGGACACCGCTATGGCAACCAAGGTTTGGGTCACATGGTTCAATGCAAGAAGAGGATATGGTTTCATTAACGGGAATAACACAAAGATGAATGTGTATACCAGATCGCCATAAAGAAGAGGAACCAAGATGTCCCTGGGCAGGGTCGGAGGAGAGACGGTGGAACGGGATGATTTTGGAGAGAAGCGTGCGAGGTAGCCGACCTTACAGGCGCTGGTGGAGCTGCGATTCAAGGCATTGATTATGCGACAGACATAATCATTATAGATGCTGTCCACACAATTAACAGTAAAACTTCCAGAATAGAGAGAGTGGGAAAGTAGGAGGGACCCTAGTGCTCCCAAAGTCCGTGCCCAACAACACTGCCCTACCGCAGGCACAGGCTCCCAACTTCCTACATGTGGAGCCCCCCGGGGCGTGGACCACAGCATTCCAACCATGTTGGCCATGCAGGGTGCTAACAGTCAGCGTGCAGGAGAATGAGGTGGACCAGAAAGACAGAATTCATGCGAGGGCAATAGACTAAGTTCCCTCCAGGCCCAAGCTTACCAAAGGCAGCCTGGGAAGAAGATGTGGAATGTCAAGAAGAGACTCAAGGGCAGCAGCCATTCAACATCTATACTTCTATTATCCACAGTCCCCAGGAAAGTGGTAATCCACAAGATAGCAAGGAGAGAAAAACCATCAACCCACCACCGACTGAGAATTCATCCACTCCTGCCATTGAGGAGAAGGGTGCTGAACCAATGTCCAGTTACCATCTCTACTATCTGCTGGCCACCCAACAAGAAGAAATAAACAGGAAATCCCCGCGATAAGAAATTACAGAACTTCTGCCCTTGCTGTTTACCTGTTGGTCAGATAACTCAAGCTACATGCATTGTCTATGCAGCATGGTTTTGTTTTGTTTTGTTTTTAACTACTTTTACCTAAACTCATGTCTTTTTGGTAATGACAGATGTGTTCTTTTTAAAAACATAGTTTTTTCTTTAAAAATTTTGTGTCATATTGGATTGAATTGAGCTTTTTAAAGTATTTTATTTTTAATGCGTGATAAAAAACTTACAACTGGATTTTTTTAAGAAACAAATTGCAAGCTCCTGGTAAATAAATGTCTTAAATAATTTTTAAAGTTATACTTAGATTTTTTAAGTGAACAGAGGGTTGGCACCCTTAACCCCCTCATAATTCAAGGATCAACAGCAATACATTTTTTAAAAACTGTGATAAGATACACATAACTTAAAATTTACCATCTTAATCATTTTAAGTATACAAGTCAGTAATGTTAACTATATTCACATTGCTATGTAACCAATCTTCAGAAATCTTCCATCTTATAAAACTGCAACTCTATACCAATTAAACTCCCAATTTCCTTCTTCCTTTATCTACTGGCAACCACCAATTTGCTTTCTGTTTCTGAGACTGTCACTATTCCAGATACCTCACATAAGTGGAATTATTCAGTATTTGTTTTGTTTTGTTTTTGGGGGGTTTTTTTGTTTTTTTGGGTTTTTTTTGCAGGGGGATCTGGCTTCTTTCACTTAGCATAATGTCCTGAGGTCCATCCATATTGTATATATGTGGGAACTTCTTTCCTTTTTAAGGCTAAACAACATTCCATCCTTATGTCTTTACCATATATTAATATCCATTGATATACAGGGTGTGTCTTCATTTTGGCTATTGTGGATAATACTGTCATAAATATGGGTGGACAAATATATGTTCAAGACCCAGATTTTTTATTCTTTTATATTTATGCCCATAAGTAGCATTCTTGGATCATATGATATTTGTATTTTTAATTTCTTTAAGGACCCATCATACTGCTTTCCATAGTGGTGGTGCCATCTTGTATTCCCACCAAGGCATGAGGGCTCTGACTTCTCCATGTCCTTGCCAACACTTACTATTTGCTTGTTTTACAGTAGCCATCCTAAGGAGCATGAGAGGACTGCTGCAATTTTCTAGGTCACCTTTGACATGCATTCCTCCCTTGCCAGCCATTCCTAATCCCCACAGACTTGAAATAACTCAGCCTTTCTCGGGACTCTCTAAGGTTATTTGTTACTTCTCTTCTGCTATTAGCTACATTATTCATTCCTCTGATATATTCTCGTCTTCACTACTTGTGTCTAATTCTTCTTTGTAATGCCTCATTTTCTGTAATGTCTAATTAATCTTTGTAATGACAAGGTTACATAGAGCATAGTGTCTCATTCAAAAGAGAGACTCGATAAATATTGATAACAAATAAATGAATTCATAAATTGAACCAATGAAGTGACCATTTGCACAGTACAAATGGAGTGATAAGTATTGGTTTTTAAGGTACTGGTAAAAAATATAATAGTAAAAACCCATTTTTCTTAGAACTAGTATAGATGTTTACTGTCAGCAAAATGCCATTCATTATACACTTTAAGTTTGAGATGATTTTGGATTACTGAATGTCAACTGCAAACATAAGGCATAAAAGCAGAAGGCATACAAAAGAAGAAGGGAAGAACTAGACAGATCACTCTTACTGTCCATAAAGCAACTTTTTAGGCAAAAAATCATGATATAATATTGTCTATTACAATAATTGGGCTCATTCCTGCTGTATGAAAATTCCCAAAACGTCATGAAGAAGAGAATCAACCATATCAGGCTAAAAGTCAGGAAGATCTTCCCATGGTTGCAAAGCCCAGTGGCACATTGCAGGAGTGTTCAAGCTGTCTGGAGCATCCATTGGGCCAAGCTAATTGGGCACAACCATCTCTAGACAGACAGCTGGGTCCTCCGAATGCAGAACTCAGCCTGATTATCTGCAGGAGAAAGGAACTAAGTGGATGTGTCCATGTCTGGGCTCAGACCTGGCCATGTAGGTAGAGCAGGCACCAACCTGGGATTACCTGAGTACCTCTTGTTAGATCAACTCTGGCAGATGGGCCTAGTTGCAGGTGCCAGTTTAATGTCATCTCATCTCTTCTTGCTGCTCTTCACCTATCATAGTCCTGGCCCTCTAAGCCTCACACCTTCTTAGCAGGAAGGGCCTACTCCATGATTAAGTCAATGCTTCTTTCTCTCCCTCCATCTCAGAGGACCTTTGATTTCCTTTATTTTCACAGGATCAAAATTTTACATTCAAAATGTCTTCAGGTTCTGCCTTTCTGACAGGAGGCTTCCAAGTCCTAACCAAGCTCTTAGCCCTGGATTATAAATGAAGGATGAACTAATTCTTTAGCAATACTGTTAAAACACCTCCTTCCTTGTCAAGTTCTTACCCCTTTCCCATTGAATTGTAACCCAACTGTTAGGCCTTCTCATTTTGAGAACTTTCTCATAAGACTCACATATGTACTTGACTGGATTTACTAAGCTACATATAAAGAGACTAGACATTCTTCAGTTTTCCAACACCTTTCAAGATTGTCTGGAAAGAAGCAGGAGAGAAGCTACAGGGTGAAATGAAGGCATGTTTCACATCAGTAACTTGACACATTCTGGCCCTGAAGCATACAAGTGACCAGGGAACAAAATAAAGGCAGAGGAAGGGTGGCCAGAAGCATGAGAGACAACATTTAAAAACAAAAAGGCAGCAACACATTTACCAATGGAAACTGGAAACTCAACTGCCTTGATTTAGTTCAATTTTCATTTTATCAATTGATTACTAAATATTTCCAAAGGGATGCCCCACTGATATTACATGCTCACCATACTCAACATAATTAAGAGAGGTATCTGAAGGTATTAATATTGGCCCAGAGAGTGAACTCACTTGGACCAAGTATAAACATAGCATAATGAAAAGTATTAGCCAAAAAAAGATTTTTATTAATCAAAGGAAAAATTTAGACCTCAGGTGTAATCAAATACTGTTGTTTTTCTAACCACACATAATGGTATCAGCTATCCAAAAGCATTATTCTCCTGAATAGCCAAGCATTTTAGAAAAGTTTGAAAACCCTGGTTTCTAGAGGAAATATTTTTACAAAGCTAAATTAAAAGAACCAACAGATGTCCACTCCCTAGAAATATGGTTTAATTATGTGCTAGTGAAATAACTTCATAATTCTCTCTCACCAAATCAAGTCCCCAAAGCTATGCACATTCAAAATTCCTTAGAATTTTCCTTCATGGCAATTACCACAAAATCCAGTCCTATATTTGGGTTTTACTGACAGGTGTATTTTCTCCTAGGAACCAGTAAACTCCAAGAAGATAAGAATCATGGCTCATTTGCTCCCAATTTTAACAGCACATTTAAAGAATTCTTTAAGCAGTGCTATCAGGGTGAGTTTGAAGAAAAGTGGGAAGTGGACCATTAATTAAAACTTGGAGGATTATTGATTTATTAGATACCAAGGATGAGAACAAGGTATGGAGAGAAGGATAGGAAATGTTTTGAAGAAATAATTGACTAAATGTGCTGATGGATTAAATATGGGAGGTGCATTTAGCAAATATTTATTAAGAACCTACTGTGTTTCAGTTAAAATTGGGAGCAAATGAGCCCCAGAATAGCTAAAGCAATCCTTAGCAATAAGAGCAAAGCAGGGGGTATCACAATACCAGACCTTCAACTATACTACAGAGCAATAGTAATGAAAACAGCATGGTATTGGCACCAAAACAGACAGGTAGATCAATGGTACAGAATAGAGGACACAGAGACAAACCCACATAAATACAGGTATCTCATACTTGACAAAGGAGCCAAAAACATGCAATGGAGAAAAGACAGCCTCTTCAACAAATGGTGCTGGGAAAATTGGAAATCCATATGCAGCAAAATGAAACTAAACCCATATCTCTCACCCTGTACAAAACTCAACTCAAAGTGGATCAAGGGCCTAGGAATTAGACCAGAGACTCTGCACCTAATAGAAGAGAAAATAGGTCCAAATCTTCATCACATTGGCCTAGAACCAGATTTCCTTAATATGACTCCCAAAGCTCAAGAAATAAAAGCAGGAATCAATGATTGGGATAGAGTCAAACTAAAAAGCTTTTTCTCAGCAAAGTAAACAATCAGCAATGTGAAAAGAGAGCCTTCAGAGTGGGAGAAAATCTTTGCTACACACACTTCAGATAGAGCACTAATCTCCAGAATCTACAAAGTACTCAAAAATCTTTACACCAAGAACACTAATAACCCAATCAATAAATGGGCCAAGGAAATGAACAGACACTTTACAGAGGAAGATCTACGAGCAATCAAAAAATTTATGAAAAAATGTTCAACATCCCTCGTTATAAGAGAAATGCAAATCAAAACCACCTTCAGATTTCATCTTATCCCAATTAGAATGTCTTTTATTAAGAACACAGGCAACAACAGGTGTTGGCGAGGATGTGGGGAAAAGGGTACACTCATACATTGCTGGTGGGAGTGCAAGTTGGTGCAGCCACTCTGGACAGCAGTGTGGAGATTCCTTAGAAAACTTGGAATGGATCCACCATTTGACCCAGCTATCCCACTCCTTGGCCTATACCCAAAGGACTTAAAATCAGATTACTGCAGTGATGCAGCCACATCAATGTTCATAGCTGCTCAATTCACAATAGCTAGATTGTGAAACCAACCTAGATGCCCTTCAATAGATGAATGGATAAAGAAACTGTGGTATATATACACAGTGGAATATTATTCAGCCATAAAGAAGAATAAAATTATGGCATTTGTAGGTAAATGGATGATGTTGGAGACTATTATACTAAGTGAGATCAGCCAATCCCCAAAATCCAAAGGCCGAATGGTCTCTTTGATAAATGAATGATGATGCATAATGCGGGGGTTGCTATTTTGTATTGGGACGCGACGGTTTTTAGCATAAAGGGAAGGAGGGGGTGGGGTGGGGGGGGGGGATAAAAAAAAGAATTCTCATAAAATACGACATTCATTTTTTAATAACTTCCCATTGCATGCATGTATGGATTATTACTTTTGGAGGTTATGGACCAGTGTGAGAATAATGAAAGCTCTGAAACTTTCTTCTCTGGAAAATACACATAAACAAAACTCTCAAACTTCTGCCTGTAATTTTAGAGGAGTTATAAAGTAGAAAAACTCAAGCTTAAATATATATGGATCAACACATTAGAATTAAACCCAAATTCTAGAATTTCATGAACCAAAAACAATATTGTTCTCTTTGCATTTGCCTAAGCAAAATTCAGTGGAATCCACCTTTAAGAAATTGCTCACGCTATGTTCCCCTCGTACTTCCTGCTTCCTGTCACCTGTACAGATCTCACCCCTGTTAGAAAACTGTTTTAGTTCCACATCATCAAGACTTGTCCTAGTACTCCAGCTCACACTAGTTCAGGTTAGAATTCTTACAGAATTCATTATAGCCACCACATCTCTACACACCTAGTTGGACATGGACTTGGACCTCTGGTAACTATTCCACTTCCTCTGCAGTATTCTCTGCCTTCATGGGGTTCCTCAGGGTTCTACCTTTGGCCTTCTGCCATTCTCAGCTGATATTTAGTCTTTGGGATCTCAGAAACACGTGTGGTCACATGCAACTGCCATCCCACACCTGCTCCTGAACTTGAGTCCATATACTCATTACCTCCTCTACACTCCACCACTTCCCTTGAATGAACCAAAGGAACCTCAAACTCAATGCACGCAAGACTTTCCCAGAAAGCCTACTCCTATGATCCATTGATGCACTCTAGCCTGTGCTATTGCCTGGAACACTGTCCTCACACCTGAATAACCCCTACTGATCCTCCTGTCTCAGCTCAAACAAGTTCCTCCATGAGCTTTGCCAATGCATCAGCCTATGTACATAAGCCCTGGAGTTGTCCTCTTATAGCAGAAGTCTTTGCACTCCCCACTCCAAACCCTTGGCAGGTTCCCACCCCTTCAAGAAGAAAACTTGAAGTCCTTTCAGTGCCCTGGAAGGCCCAGCACAAAGTGACCCTGCCTGCTATTCATTGCTGTTATTCCTGCCCTTGCTTCCCCAGTTTGAGTTGCTGCCAGGGCTGCTGATGGACGGTCACACCATGTGCTCCCCATCCCAGCGCCCTCCTCCATACCCAGCTCCTCCTGGCCTTGCATCTTCCCTCCAAGCAGCCTCCCTTCCTTCCCCAGCACCACTTTCCTGGTTAGCTTAGACTAGGCTCCCTCTTACTCTCTCCACTCTACACAGGTTGGTTTGCAGTCTTTACAACACTTAACACCACCCAACATCAAACCTGCTGTTATACTTTGGATGTGAGGTGTCCCCCAAAAGTTTCTGTTAGTGCAAGAATGTTTGGAAGTGAGATGATTAGATTATGAGAGTGGTAATGTACTCAGTCCATCTTAGTTTGAATGGACTGATGGGTAGTGACTGTAGGTGGGTGGGGCATGCCCAGAGGAGATGGGTCAATGGCAGCATGCCCTGGAAGGTAGCATCTTCCCTGCAGCCCGTTGCCCTTCCTCCCTCTATTTCCTGACCCTGCAGATGAAGCAGCGGTCTCCCACCATGTCCCTCCACCATGATGTGCCACCTCCCTAGGACCCAGAGCAGTGGACTCAGCAAACCAAGAGCTTAACCTCTGAAACTGTGAGCTCAAAATAAACTTTTCCTTTTCTAAGTTGTTCTTGTCAGGTATTTTGGTCACAGCAACTGAAAAGGTGACTAACACACCTGCTCCAAATAGGTTTATTCCACTGTGTGTCTTCCTCCCAGAAGGGTAAGTTTCATGCCCCCAGCACCTTGAAGACGGCCAAGCACAGAAATAGTCCCTGGATGGAAAAGTGCCTAAATAAATGACAGCTGCAGTGGATCCACTTTGCTGTCTGCAGCTTAGTGAGGTGTCCTATCCTATGAGCCATTATCTCCACCATGGCTGGGACCGTGGTCACCTGACTTGCCAGGGTCTTGCCTTAGTGCCTGACACACAGGTAAGTTACTAATTTGCCATCTGAATGAATGGAGGGTTATAGTGAGTCTTCTCCCCTCCTCCCCAACTCCCCACACCCCCACATCACACGCCTGTCCTGCACGCTGGAGCAAAAGGGAGGCTCCACCATGCCAAATGGACCCCTGTTCAAAATCCTTCCTGTGTCCTTATCATCTCTGCAAGACTTCTTAACCTTGTCTGACCGAGGGAGCCCAGGAGAATCCTCTCATTTACAGACACACGGGTTTCACTTTAAATCATAGTTATTCCTGAAGTCCATGAATGTCTTCCCAAAAGACTTCAGCCTGAAGCCCACTGATCGTGGGAGACACACATGTTCTTCAGCATCACTCCATTACAACCTGGCAACTCTGCCTCTCCAGCCCTACCTGTCCTGCAGGGATTAATTTTATGCATTATCCTTCCCCAACCAAGCTAGTATGGCTCTGGCCTTCGCCCACACAGTTTCCTATTTTGGCCAAAAGGCAAAAAGCTCCTGAGTGAAAATCCCTCCTTCTCAGGTAGCAGCCACTGACTTTCTCAACAGAATGAACCTGTGCTGAGGGAGCCTCAAACACAGGCTCTTCTGGAGTCTTCTTCATCATCATCTAACTGGATGTCACCAGGAAGGAGACCTTACTGCAGACATGACTGTTTCCCAGTTTCCAACACCATAGGATGAACAGCAAGCATTTTGATAGGTGGTTGTGGAGTGGGTAAAATTCTATGTTCCATATTTTTTGTCTTGCTTTCTCAACAGGGGGCTTCAAGCTTCCCAAGAATACAGATGCTCTATTATAAGTATTTTAACATCCCAATTTGCATCGCCTGCACTTCTTTACACATAGAAAGTAACCAATAAATGCTTACTGAATCAATTAATCAACAAAGAATTCAGAATAACCTGCAAGAGGCATAACCGGTGTGTTGCTCTAACAGAATGATGGATAGAGGCAATGAGAAAACTATTATTAATGTCCATTTTTGTAGCAACAAATCAATCTAAATGTTGTTCCTTGGGCAGCTCTCTCGGCTCTAAATATCCACATGAATGGGCATAAGCTGGAGGTGCTTCATGTCAGTGACCAGAACATGTCATGGATTTATTTTTAATTTTTCTACAATTTTGTATTTAGATTTTATATGATCTCTATAAATATTGTTTAAAAGAATGGGCAGGAATAGACTCTATCTAAATGGGTAGAATCTGGAAAGGAAAATCCTGAACCTCATTTTTATAAAAGTTTAAGTTAGTTAGTCCTGGGACAGGTCTAGACAACTCCCTAAACCAGGTGGCAGTTATTTTCTAGGGCAGACAAGTTATAAATTATTTTCAGCATGACAAAGTAGGCCCTTTCAACCCTGTTAGAAATTCTTCTAGCTCCTTTACACTGTGTATCTGAAAATATGTATCTATCTCTTGCCTCAGATTATCCTTTAACGAATTTAACATATTTTTATTGTGTCTTTTAGCTAATAAAAAGAGGCAGAGAATGTTCTTCCCTAAAAAGTGTAGAAGAAAACTTCTTCCAGAAAAAGAGAAGAGAGAGAGAGAGAGAGAGAGAGAGAGAGAGAGAGAGAGAGAGAAAGAGAGAGAGAGAATGTCTAGTGATAAAAGCAGTGAAGGATACTCACTGAAATTCTCTAGGGAGAAGGTGACAGTGGAACTCCAGTTTCTGCCCAATTTTCAGAACAGTCCCCAGACTTCTAGGAAACCCAGTCTGACTCTTGATCTAAGAAGACAAAAGAGCTGGTCCAGAAGACTAGCAAATGTTCACACTACCTGGATGGCTGTGGAAGGCACTATTTTAAGTGCTTCACAAGTATTATTTTACATGGTCCTTAAAAATGCACTAAGCATTACTATTAAAATCCCAGTTGCTTCAGAAATGAGGCAACCCAGGCACATGCAGATTAGGTAACCCATCAGAGTCAGTCAGGAAACTCTGGAGTGGAGGGCCCTGGAATCTGATCCCAGAGCCCAAGCTCCCCACAAAATACAATTCCTAGGAGCTCCACCCAAAGTCATTGCAAGCCAAGCGCAAAGTGCATCTGGGAACAAAGTCATTGCCTCAGATCTCATCCCTACACTCATAAATCCCTTTAGAAATCGCTGTGGATGTTTCTTACAAGGCCAGCAATACTTTTTTGAGGGAGAATCCTCATTTAACTTGTAGGGCAAAGGTTGAGAATTCTATTGAGTTCCATGAAAATGTAGTTAATAGAGCTAACAAGTCCTATGGGGAATGGTTTGATGAAAGTCTGAATATTTCCTAAAAACGTGATTACAGGAAACAATCTATTTTAACTCAAAAACAAACAGAAAATTATGCGTCATTAATTCTCATATGCAAAAGTTCTGAAATTCTTTATGCACAAAGAACATTAGCATTCACCAGTCAGGAGGTAAGGCTCTCCGTAAAATGTCAAGAGGTTTTCCCACTCACTTAAGAAAAACGTCTTCACCCCAAAATACAAGGGAGTGTTGATTTTCCACACTAATGGGAAACAAGAATAGCCTGATATAAAGTTCCCTAAAAACCCCATTTAGTCAATATCTTTTTATCTTCTCTGAGGTACTAATGTGTAACCAAATGACCCAATTTGAGCCTCATCACCTCTCCTTTATCTACTCACTCAAATCTGTTACAAGCGCTAATGAATGGTGGGGAGGACTAAGAGCCCAAAGATGCAAAGAAGCAAGGTATACAGGTGACAGAGAAAGGGGTCAAGAGGCAGTGAGCTGCAGCTGGATTCCACACCTTCTAAAAAAGAGAGAGAGAGAGAGTCTGATTTCCAGTCTGACTTCTGCAGAAAATCTGACACTGTACTGGGAGAATAATAAATGCACTTACACACAGAATTATTAAGAAATTTATTCATTTATTCAACAGCATTGAGAAAACGGCTACCTATGCCCAGCCAGAGAACATAGCAGGAGGAAAAACAGAAACAAAAGGAGAAAAGTGGGGGACCAGGCAGTGGAGGGGCACAGAGGAAGAGAGTGAAGCCAAGCTCTGTCCTGGGAAGCAGAGGACTTGGGGGAGGAAGGACTGGGCCCTTGGGAAAACACACTGCAGGCAAGAGTCCTAGACCCACTGACACTTAAACACGGAATGTCAAGGGCTCCCAACAACCCTGTTTAAACAATGGCTTTCTGGCTTGCTTTGGAACATTATCTATAAATCATTTCATTTACGATCCCATCCAAGAGATAAGGCCAACATTTCATCACATAAAAATCCCACACAAACATGTGCAGAATTGCAAATGGAAATTTTTTTGCCTACAAAATTATCTGGGAAGCCATATGTCATCAGGGATCTCATTACTGCAAAAGTGATAAACTTCAAGATAAAGAAAGGAAGGCAGGATGTTGGAGTGAAGAAGTTCTAGACTGAGTCAGGACTCTTGAGTTCTAGACAAAATTCTGCCAATAACAGCTACGTGGCTTCAGCAAATCATCTAAGCCCTCTGGACCTCAGTTTCTTTGCTTGTAAAATGAGAAATTACAACTGTGCTTCCCAAATTCTTTTCTGGCACCACAATTATGTGACCCTGATTCTAGCCCACAGCTCTGACCAACAATAACATCTGCAGCCAGCTAGAATTTCTTCAATGGGTCCCATGAGAGTAAAGCCTATTTCTCAGAACTCTTTCCTAAGAGTGACAAAATGCATAAAACACGAGTTGGGACAAGAGGTAGTATCACAATTGAGTCTTCTCAGAGCTGCCATGACCAATTAACGATAACGAGCAGCCATCCCAGCATAGGTAGATGTCAGTCATACCCTTGGGTTTCTAACTGTTCACTTTGGTAATATGAGGTAAGAGAACACTGGAAGAAAAAGGAAAGAAAAAATAGAGAAACAGAGAAAAGTTGTATATTTGACATGTTCTTCATTCAAAGCATTCTATCAGGAATGACTGAGATGGAAACCTGAAGAGAAAAGAGCTGAGACATGGAAAGATGAAGTAAACTTGAAATCGACTATCGTGGCATTGCACAAATGGCTGGGAAGAGTCCCAGAGCAAGTGAATGATCTGGAACAGGAGATCATTTGGATGTGGTTTAAAAAAAAAAAGTGAACACAGGTTCTTTTGCACAGAACAACTTTATCAGTGGGGCAAAAGTTGAACCTTTCAACATCTTCATAGATCAGAAATTTTGATACCTCTTCTTTGGTTTTCCTGTCCACTTTACAGAAAGCAAAGCTCAAAGGACAATTATTCTAATGCTACTGAAGCAACAAAGATAAGCAGTCTTTCCTACTTCTAAGATGATCTAGTGGCGCACTCTGTGGTATAGCGAGGACATTTGCAGATGGTGTCATCTGGAGACCCAGGGAATATACTAGAATATTCATGGAGCTGCACACTATATGGACCCCATGACAAAAGACTGGGTTGACAGGTATGAGGGTCCCTACAACGGCAGTGACTCCATAATTTGGTTGCAGCCTTGGAGTTTGGACATCATATTATCATTTCTACGAAGTGCTTTCTGGAACACCTTGACCTTTCTCCAGGCTCATGACCTGATGCCCCTCCACCCTCCTATGTTCTAAGTGGTCCAGCAACCCATTCTAGGCCATTCCTTACACGTCCACACTTTGGCTCATGTTGTTTCCCCTAGCCCTTGCAAATCAGGAGGAATCCTGCACACATTCAGATCCAGCTTGGTCCTGTTGCCTCTCTACATGGTACCCACTTCCTCCTGGCCCCCTTCACACTGCATTGCAAGTCACTGGTACACACGTTTCCAACCTTCTAGATGGTGGAATCCTATATCAGAGGGAGCCAAGAAATCTTTTTGAATTTATTTAAATTGAATTCCATTCCAATGAATTATATGGAATGAGTTCCATGATACCCTTTTAAATAATTTGAAATATTTCAAGAGTCCTGACAAGTGCCCAATTGCCTGCCCAAATTTCCCACAGGCAAGAAAAAAATAACACAGCACAAGGAATTTTGAGTTTGGATAAGTGACTCCCAGTATATCAAGATTTTCTAAATCACTCTATAAGGAACACTAAAACAAGCTACTGAATATGTAAGCAATTCTGTGCCATTTTCCTCCTTTCTTAAAAATAAGAATTATAGCATTTTCTCTAACTGGAGAAATGATGGCATTGGATAACATTTATGAAAAGAAATTAAAAAATCAGAAAGCCAGTGCCTGACATTAATCTTTAAAACCTATTTTGAGGTACATACTTGGTAGTCTTTCAATGTACTTCTCTGAAAGGAATTTTAATTACTGCCTGATCCTTGAGTCCTCTCTCCCATACCACATCAAACCTTGCAGGAAATCTCGTCAGCTTCATTCCCAAAGTATGAACCAATTCAGATTCTTGATATTTAAAGAAATAATGCTAAGTTTTTAATGTAATGGTATTACAGTTATGTTTTCTAAAAGAGTCATTATTCAATAGAAGTATACACAAAAATGCATTTGAATAAAACATCACTGTTGAAGCTGGTCAGGGAATACATAAAGGGTCATTATTCTCTGCCATTTCAGTGAAGGTTTGAAAACTTTCACAATAAGAAGCTGGATCAGGTCATTCTTGTCTTTGAAACCCTCTATTGAATCTCCAACTCAGAGTACAAGTGAGAGTCCTGGGGATGGCCCACAGTGGCCCTCCTGGCTCTCATCTCCATGATCCTCTCCTTAGTCACTTCCAACCTACTCCACTCCAGTCATACTAGCCTCTGGTTTAACCATGCCAGGCATGCTCCTGCCTCAGGGCCTTTCCATGACTGTGCCCTCAGCTTCAATCCCTTTTCTCTGGGGACACCTCATGGTTCCATTTCTCCCCTATTTCAGATCTTCATTTAAATGTCACCTTTGCCATAACAAATTTGCTGCGATGGAACCTGTAATGGTTGTTCGATTTGTTAGCTGATCTACTCCCAATGCCAAGAACAGAGCCCGGCATAAAGTAAACGTTCAATAAATATTTGTTAAATGCATGAATGGGCAAACTGAGCCAGCCATCCAGTGAAGCTAGCTGCAGGTTTGACAATATCAACTGAAGTAAAAGCATGTCAGACAGGCCACACTGGTCACTGTCAACCAGACTGCGCATGATTTCAATTGCTCTTTATGAGGAACAAGAGCAAGGATCCAATACAATGCTCCAGGAGGCCAACACGGTTAATACAGCAAAGTTTTCTAGAACCTGAGTAGTAAGTTAAAAGCCAGATAAGCCCCCTGACATTCTTTGGAAACATCAGCACTGCAGCCCCTGGCACAGATTGGCCCCTTCCACACTTGCCTCTGAAGACATTCCTAGACAGAGTCCTGATGGTCTTATCTAGATAGTGGAATCAGGTGCAAACTGATTTGCTTGGACAAGGGCACAGATGTCCAGGCTCCACCTCATTTATTCTGTCCTCCTGCAAGACTTGGCCTTGTTCAGAGGAAATTCAACATTACATCTTTATCACTCTTACAAGTGGTATTTATAACTCTTTAGCTCAGAAGTAGTCTTCCCAATTCTCCTGCTATAGTTCTCCAAAGTATAAAAGTGCTAGGAAGTCCAACAAACCAGTCAAGCAACTTCAGATGCAGGACTCTCCCCAGTGCTCTCTCTGTCCAACCTGGCTCATGCCCAGTTGGGGTAAGTCACTTATCAGTCATCCAATCACCCTGGCAGCCACCAGTCAATGCAACAAGTTCCCTAAGCACCTGAGAACCCTGGAGGACATGCTTCCACCCTGCCGCCAACTCTTGCTCGCAGCTATGTTCCAGAATATGATGCTGGGAGTTCTTTCACATCTTTGGGTCAGCACTGAATAAAAGGAAATACTTCAGAGAACCTGGGAATTGTCACTCATATCCCTTTCTCCATGTTCTCATCCAAAATGTTTCAGAGACCCTCCCCGCCGGAATATTACACCAGTGCAGTTATCTGACCACTCCCCAGTGATTACTGCAGCTTTTTCTTACCTTCCTTTTTCACACCGTGGCTTTATTTACCAACCCAACTGTGCACGGGAGACTCACCATGCCTCCAAGCCCATTTGTAGCCATGCATCCCCTGGTGCAGCAAGCCACCTCCAAGCCACCACAGGCAAGCTCAAGTTCTCCAGCTCTCAAACCAGCCAAACCAAGGTGTAGCAAACTAAGAGGACGAGGAGAGGGAGTGTGGAGAGGTCTCTTTAATGCTTTATCTAGATAGGAGGTGCACCTCTTCCTTCTGAGTCTTTCCTGCTTTAGACAGCATTTCAGATTTTTACTTTTCTGAGTTGCTATTTTCTGAAATCCAACAATGCCACAAAAATAAGAGAATTCTCCCAAGACTATCAATAAAAATGTTATATCTATAGTACTCATGGCAATATCACTGTAAAAGTGAATCCACCCTCTGAAGGCAAGATCTCCTTGACCACATCTTAATCATTCACCCTCCCCTCATTCATTGCAATACTTCTTTTATACTTGAATTATCTCGTTTGGATTGTCAAATTTTTCAGTTATCAAATTAGCTGAGTAACAATCATGCCTGTGTTTAATCTAAAGCTATGTCCTCTATCATAATCTACAGTAAGAGCAACCTAAGTGTGCAAACTTGACATGGTGTGCCTCCTTTCCTGGTACAACAGCAGATGTGGAAACCTATGTAGTCACACAAAAGAATCTCTGGGCTTCAAAAACTAAGCAATAAACAGTGAGGCAAGATGACTAGAGCTGCCAGATTTAACCAACCAAAATGCCCAGTTCAATTCAAATTTCAGAACAGTAAAAAAAACTTTAAGTATAATGTCATCAGAGAAATAACTAAAAACTTACTTGCTACTTATCTGAAGTTTCATCTTACTATCTTTTATGTGGCAGCCCTATCCATGCTTTTAAGAAAGGCAACAGAGATGTGTGACTCCAGTAGCAACCAGAGATTTGAGCCGAGGACAATAGGAAAAGTTAATGATCACACACTTAATCATGCTTTTCTCGTCAGGGGACATAATGGGCAACATTCAAGCACACTGACTCTGGGCCAGCGGGATGTCACGTTAAATTAATGGTCACCTGTTTGCTACAATTACCTGGGAGTAAAAAGACTAATGTATCTCATGATTCACATAGCTGAAGTCACTGAGGAGAGGTCCTCTCACCAGTAAGTGCCAGGAGACACAGGACTTAATCTTTCTCACTTTCTCTCCACCTGCTGGCTCTTCCCTTCAGGTCAATCCCAGTAGAAAGTGTTATTCTTGGGGAGGATTAACAAGATCGCTTCCAAGAGGTACTGACTTAGGACAAGCACCATTGACCTGAGTTCCTGAAGGTGGCATCACCTGTCACCAAGGACCACCTGGATTGTAGGATGTTGCACATGAGCTCCCTCCAAATATCACCAGGGTGGCTTCGTTCTCATGCCTCCGTGGGAGTCATTTGGCTGAAAGAATAGTGACACTACTCTCAAACCTAGAAGAAAAGATATTTTGGCCTACATTTTTCACAAAAAGAAAAGAAATATGACAACCAACCTCA
This sequence comes from Glaucomys volans, assembly GCA_020662805.1. Classification (NCBI taxonomy): domain Eukaryota; kingdom Metazoa; phylum Chordata; class Mammalia; order Rodentia; family Sciuridae; genus Glaucomys; species Glaucomys volans. The sequence continues at coordinate 64,600 of JAJEJO010001843.1, read as the reverse complement.
AGGATTCCAAATAAATTCTACCTCAAAAGGTTTCTCTTTTGCACACAATAATCTGAAAATATTAAATAAAACGATTTCTACATACTTTCTTCATACCATTTTGAATTGTAAGATTATTTTACTCCTTTTCAAATATTTTAGTTGAAAATCTTAGCAGTACTTGAACTCATAAAGAAATTCGAAGTGAAAAAATATTGGACTTCTGCTGAATTGTAAATCCTATCTTGATAAATATAAATTTCCACAGAAGAAGCTGTGTCAGAATACTTTGCTTTTGCTTTAGTGTAGTTAGAACCCATCGGCCCATGATAAATGTGCTAAACATGTATCAGGAACATTAATTATGCTTTCAACATATGGTTCCATCAATCGCCATTCATATTAAACTTACATTTAATTTCCTGGAACAATACTAAACCACAAGTGGAAAAATTTAATAGTAAGCAGTATATAACAAACACTGAGTTTAGAAATTAGTCTCAGAGAACACACAAGTTGTCCAACATATAGGGACCACGAAGCAAAGTTTTTACTGTGTAACCTGGCTTTTTTTTTTTAATTTTGGCAGTACGAAGGTGAAATATCCATGATGAATTAATGCAAGTTTCATCTTCACATTCGTAATAGTGGAATAAAAATAGCATCCAACTGCTTTAGAAATTTGAAAGGAGTCAGCATAAGTCTTCAGGGCAATTTGGCAAGGTAATTCCTAACCTTTAAGCTCTGGATGGAGGGGAAAGGAAAAAAAAAAAAATGAGAGGAAACCTTCAGTTACAAAGCAAACAAGTTATAGTTATTAGGACTAATGATCGCAATGGAAGTGTAGAAAGTAAGTCCCCACTAGACAGCTAAAATCAAACTGCCAAATAGAGGTGATGTTTTTTCACAGGGACCCTAAGCTAATGAAACAGACGACCAGCCCAGAGGGTACAGTGGGCGTTTGCACTTCACCCATCATTATAATGTCATAGCAACCAGAACAGGACTTCCCCTCACTCCACTTTGTTGAGCTTCCACTACAAACACTAGAACAACAACATGAGTGTGTGTGCTTTCTGCGCCCTGGTGATGCGGGCCGGCCCACCTTCATCTGCTAGGGGTGAGGTAGTGGGCGGGAGCCAGGTGGAGACATAGCCCTGGTTTGACTCTCCAGTGGGAAGTCCCTTCATCTCTCTGGATTTGATTTCTTCACCTGGAAAATAAAGAGGCAGGAACAGATCACGTCTAAGGTCCCTTCTTGACCTAAACTGCTGGGATCCTACGATTTCATCTCAACAAAAACAAAGAGGTTGAAGTAGATCATGTCAAACGTACCTTCTAGATGAAAATGCTGTGATTTTCTGATTTTTATCTGTGCAAAGAGAGGATTGGACCAAATGAACACTATAATTCTGTCCAGATTTGAAATTCTTGGATGTTTTTCACATGCAAAGAAAAGAATAAGGTTGCTATCAGCAAGTCTTTTTAGGATTTTATTTAATGGCTCCTTCTGATATTAGAAGGGAAAACATCCCCCTACTTAATGGAAAATTGTTTAAACATGCATTTAGAAAGCATCATAAAAATAGCAGTTTCCCATAAAACTAAAAGCAGCAGCCTCAGGACATAGTCTAAGATTAAAGCATTGTCACAACTAAAAATAAAGACATTAAAGAAATTAACAGACCAACTGCCCAGCAAGTTGGTCACATCAGAAGACACCCTGTCACTGTTTCCACATAGTAGACAGTCAGTTTAAGGCTTCAGCTCCATTTTCTAGATTTAGACTCACTCGTCCTCCGTTACTGGCTGTGTGACCTTGAGAAAATCACTTCCCCTCTCTATGTGTTAATTTCTTTCCATAAAGGAGGGCAATAATAGTGCCAGCCTCTTAAGATTAGCATGAAGATTAAACAAGAGGATCCCTGCAAGGTCTTCAGGAAGGTGCCTAGCACACTGTGCTCCAAAAACCAAAAAGCACCAGCGCTGGCATTACTAGAGCTGTCTCTCTGAATCTTGACATTTGACCCTACTTTTGTTAGATCAGCAGCATAGTTCAATAAGTCATTAAGCGTTTATTTTTCCAAAGGAACTGAGCTGGAACTGCAGGAAGCACCAGGAAGCTTCAACTCCTCTTCACAGCCTCACCCACCCCTCGTTCTTAAAACCTCTGCTGAAAATGTCACTTATTTCATCAAACCATCTGTGACCTCCACCTGGAGGGACCCAGACCTCCCACCTGGCTAAGCACCTCTCCTCAAGGCTCCCTGTGATCTGTCCTCTAACATAGCTCTTATTCCACTGTTCTTGCCTGGTCTACATATTTGGCAATAAACTCCTTGACAATAGAACAGGTTTCCATCTCTGAGCCAATACCATGTCCAATGAAGCCTACCAACTGAGTGATAAAATTAATAACATCCAGGACATTCACCTATAACACTTATATAATCTATCAGACAGATAAGAGAGACAAATCTATTTATGACCAAAGTGAAAGGAATTCCGTGTGGCTACAATGAAGGTAACAAAAATGTATGTGCACAATATATACTGAAAGAAGGCGAGGTGGAAACTCACCTGGCAGAGAAAGCATTTGAGCTGAGTCTTGACTTCCAGGTAGAATCAGCCTCACAGAAATGGGACAAGATGGAAGAAAGGTGTGCGTGGTACAGATGGGATGACTATAAGGATCACAAGCAGGAAAGTGCCATTCGAATATGGCTTTGAACTAGAGCTTCTTGGAATGATAGTAGGAAATGGACTGGAATCAAGTTACACGGGTTTGAATGCCACACCATGGAATACATGTGTTCTGTGACCAGTGCGAAAGTACTGAGGGCGTTTAAGCAGAGGAAGAAGCAGATCCTTTGATTAGTATGCTCTGGTAGCAAGCTGAGAGGTTAATTAGAGTTTGAAAAAGAACTGAAAAACCAGTGACTATCTCAGGACAGCAGTAAAAGAGGACTGAACTTATGTAGAGAATGGAGACAATGACGTGAGAGATAATGACATGAGAGACACTCAAGAAGAAACTTCTTGCCTGTGTTTGTAAGGTGCCCTGCAGAATGGTACCCAACTTTTAGATCAATCACAGCTATTCATTTAGAATCAGACCAATGGAATGCTTCGATAAGTCACTTGATCACTTTGCTCGCCACTTCTAGCGTCAAACATAGACTTCTTAAAAGAGAACTGGACTCATTACAGAAAAGCAAGTTTGGTCTCATTAGTCACAATTTCAAAAAAGCAGCAAAAACAAGAGAACAAAGCACCAGAAAGCCCCAAGCTGGGGGCTGCTAGTCCCTCATTGTTGAGGTTGAACCTGTGATTCAAGAAGTGCAGGCACCAGAAGAGACCCACGTTCACTTCTAACCCAAAGATATGTGCATTCATACATATTTCTAGGATTTCATAAACTTACTCTCAGCTGCTTATTCTGGGCAGTCAGATGAGGATTGGGCACAGTGAGGATTAGCAGACCGTGCCCTGGGTTCACATGCAAGCTGGAGGGCCTGAATTCCCCTTTCCCTCATCAATAAATTAATCTTTTAAAACACAGAATTGGAAGGGGAAGCATTAAAAATAGCACATGTTCTAACTGCCTCAAGAACTCTGCAAATGCACCATGACAGAGGGAGGATGCTGTAACTGCATCCTCCTCCACATCAAAGACAGGCCTAGGATTCCAACTCACGGAGCTTTCCAAACATGCAACTCAAGCTTTGTGCAATCAACCAGTGGTACTGATATTTAGGACTTTATGGTTATATAAACAATGCTAGAGGTCATATCACTAACAACCTGACATTGTGGCAACTGAAAAACCTACAGGAAAGAGGAATCAAGGGAGAGCTTCAATCACCTCCCAACTTTCTAAACACTGAACAAAAATCTAATTGTGCAAAGCATTGGGCATGGGGTGTGTTTGCCTCCATGTGTTAGATGGTTTCTTAATTTCGATTTCATATCCTATGTGGCAAAAGTGTGCATCTTCATATTCTCATTCATTTGGTCTTCTGTGTATCAATATCAAACTGAAACTGTCTAATCAAGTCTTATTTTGGAAAGATGGGGAGCGGAAAGGACAGTTTCTGTCATCTTGGTCCTCAGTATTCCTTTTACTCCCTACTTCAAATATATAAGAGATCTATTAAAAGGTAGGCTTGGAAATCGGGCACACTTGGATTTGAACATTGCTCCTCAAAGGTGGAATACAGCAAAGTCCTGGCCACACCAGGGCCCTCCTGCCTCCATCTCTCCATGTTAAAACCATGCTAGAAACACCACCCATTCAACTTGGTGGAAGATGGAATGCAGCAGCGGATGCATGCTGGGAAACTGCAAGTCAGTGGGCTACCCAGGAGAAAAGGCTGAGGAAGTGTTTTGTCTGAGGAAGTGTCTGATTCTAGCTTCAACCTCAGAGCAATGATCAGACCTGCGATGAAATGGCCCAGACCTTGGTGGGTTTTGAATCATCCCGATTCTAATTGCAGCAGGGTTGGAAAGGCACCTCCATTGATGCCCACACACATTCCTTTGTTCCAAATCTCAGAGGAGTGTCCTCCTTGTCCCCTGCATTTGAAAGCGTCTCCCTAAAGGGCTCAGCTCAGCTTCCACTTTCCGTTCCCTGGGATTGCTTCATTCCGCCATATTCAATACCTCTCCCCCATTTTATCTGCTGATTTTTACTTATTTGGAATTTATTATGATTGCTTTGTTGTTTGTTTATTTGTTTGTTTTTTCTGCTACTGAGATTGAACCCAGGGGCACTCCATCACTGAGCTGCATCCCCAGCCCTTTTTATTTTTTTATTTTTCACAGGGTCTTGCTCAGTTGCTGATGCTGAACTTGAACTCTCGATCCTCCTGCCTCCAGCTCTCGAATTGCTGGGATTACAGGTGTGCACCACCACACCCAGCTTGTTTTGTTCTCTTCTAGCATACTACCTGGCATACATTAAGCACTTCAAGAAATACTAGCTTCCTGCTTCCTTCTGGTTGGAAAAGTTTAACTTCTAATCACAATAGGGTATTAAAGTTGGTTCCTTAAAGGCAAATTAAATCAATAGAGGGAAATCACAAACATTGCCCTCTTAGAGAGCCCCCTCTTCATTGATGGACAGTTCCCATTCCCCTTCTAAAAGAGAAATGAAAAATAGTGACTTCTCTGTGCTGGGTGTTTAAGCCCGAGATGTCTATGAACTCATTTAATTCTCACAACCTTCAAAAGAGGCAGGTCTTATTCTGATCAGCATTTCACAAATGATAAACTGAGGCACACAGTTAAATAACTTACCAGATTTTACTGATTGACAAGAGTCAAGCCAGGATAGAAATATAAGTGGCCCACCTCCCAAACATGTGCTTTTAACTACTACCATATGCAGAGTCAGTTCTCATCATTTGCTGCAGTTATGTTCTATAAAGTCACTGTGAATATGGAATTAGTGAATACTGAACCATTGATCTGAGGGGAAAATGTGGTAGGTCTCTGGGAGCCTCTGGTCACAGTGTTTTTGTCAACCAGTCAATACATAAATTTGTTTTATAGGTATTTCTATTTTAAAACACTTTATTTAATAAAAACTATTGATTCATTAACATTGAACTCAGCTGACCACACTATAACTCATGGCAAAAAACAAAAAAACAAAAAAAAACTTATGTTTATAAGGTGTATCAGAGCCTCACTGCACTTAGAAACATTAGACAGCCGTTCAGCACTATGCTTGAGAGCCATTTAAACAGCAAAATCACCAAAAAAAGTATAAAATTCAGAAACTATGGCATTTAATAGGCCTCTAAAAGGGCACATTTATACTATGAAAGTTGAAACAAAAAGACAAGCATCTTTTCCACCTAAGACCATGCACATCGCTGCCACCAAGTCTTTGCCACTCTGCACATGTCTGCAAAGGGCCAAGAAAGCACTGGTCTATTGATTTGGGGGTTACAAAAAATTGTAGCAAGTAGGTGAATTTTCAAATATTGAATCTGTGGCAATGAGAGCTGTACCTGGAATGATGATTGTACCTGGAATGCCACTAATTATACCTGGAATGTCTGTGCAGTCCTGTTCCAGAGGGAGGAGATTTCACAAACTCTCCACATTCTTCTAATGGCATCTAAAGGTCCCTTCCTAAATGGCCTGTCTCCCAACCAAGAGACTGGAGCCAATCTGTGCAAGTGAATTGCCCACCACCACCATACACTCAACGCTTCTTGGATATATATGTGCCACATGCTTTGCCAAGGGGTGAGGAAGTAAGGGATGAGTGAGACATGCTGTCCATCCAGGTCAGCACTCAGGGATCCCTCCTACGAGAAATCAAAGAAGCTTCCAAAAGTCCCGTGAACTAAAGAGAAAAATTTTACAATGTCACTCACTTGGATCTCATACTCAAATTGGAATATGCATCCTTTCACCCTGAAATGCTTGGAATATTCCAGCAGAAATAAATACAACCAACTCAAAGGTCTCCAAAAAAAGCCAAAACCAAAGTCACCATAAAGAACACTTAACATCAGTTATGTTTTTGACACTGTTGCCTTATGAAAGTTTTACCCCTCAAATCACTGTCTAAAATCCTTCATGACATAAGTAAAATGAATCAAGGAAGGTAAACCATTTTTAATGAGATTTTATGTTGATTGAGTAGGAAATGAAGGTTGGCATAATTGTCTTGTGCATATTCATATGGTTCTAGAACTCCTGGTCTAAAAACTTGGTCTATAGGATGACAATAACCAGGCTCCACTTTATTTTTTTTTTAATCTCCATGCCATATACAAATGCATGATTTGGGTGTTCAAATTTCATTCAGTCACGCCATAAGACTTCCCAGCTGTTACATGCAACATTGTTTGATGAACTGCTTGGAACACAAAAATGCATTCTAGGTAGTCTATGCCCTCCATGACCAGGAACAAGGTAGCCAAATGAATGAATGAACCGTCCAAGCAATTCCACTAAGTGACAACTTTGTTTGTTTCAGGTTTCTATCCTTAGAGACAAGAAAAAATCATTTTTGAAATTTTAACCTAGTTAATGCCACTCTTAGTTATAAAGGAATATTCTAATACTACTGGTTTTCCCCATGGTAGGTAGGAACTCTCTGAATCATGTTCCAAATTTCATTAAAATAACAGATAAAATAGGTCAAAAAAGAAACAAACCAGAAAAGGTGGAAGGAAAAATCTAAGACAACACAGGTGGAACAACTAAAATAGAAAGAGTAAACTTGATGGGGGAAAGAGCCAAAAAGAATTTGAAGGGAATTTAAAGCTTCCATTTATCAGAAAATGAATCAAAGGAAATAAGAAAGTAAGAGAATGGTAGATCACAGAGAAAAGAGGAAGTATGCCAATGCCCAAATAACTATTTCTAACATCATTTAGTTGCAGGAAACTAGAAAATTGTCTTAGCTTTCAGAGATTTAAAGAAATGCAAAGCCTGTCAATGATCAAGGGACCAAGAAAACTGCCCAGGAAATAGTATCAGTATGAACACACTGGCCAATGGGGCCCCTAACATGCCAATTCTCACAGGGGGGAGTCCACCGTGGAGCTGGGGAATGCAGGTCAAAATGGACCCAAAGCTGATCACCAGCCAGTTTGGCAGCTTCCAAGCTAGAGGTAAGAACTGCAGAGGACCTTCTGACTCGGGGTGGACGACATTTAGGGAATTCTCAAAAACAACCCACCTAGATTTTCAAGGGCTCTTTTGAACATATCAAGTCTTGAATATTATTTAACCAACTTCATTAGTTTTAAGTGAACTCCTATGGTTTACCCAAGTATAATTCACAGAAACTTCGGGACAGAAAATTGAAGGACAAAGAGGTCCACTGCCTTATTAAAGACAGCAAATTCGATCAAAGTAAAAACTGTTAAGAGAACAAACAAGTGACACGATTTGGCCCTCTATAATGTTGAGAGGGGGGAAAAATCCAGGCCTGTTTGGGTTTCTGGTTTATTTGATCATTTGTTTAAATTTTCTGTGTAGCAATTACAGATACTTGATAGATTTGCAATATTATTATTGAAAACAACATCATTGAAATTTTCAGAATATTAAAATATAACCTCACCAAAATGAGTGGATTTTATTTTCATATAGGGTAAACCTCTCCAGCCTACATTATAAGCAATTGGAACTACTACTAACCTTAGCTGAGCCCCAAATTTCACTGCCATCACCACCACCACCATCATCGACCTCACCACACCACCACACCACCTATGAGTGACAGCTGCACTCTTTTTTATTTAACCAAGTTATTTAAAGCTATGGTTTTTATTAAATAATATGAAATTCTGTCAGTTGGGACTGATATAGTTCATTCTATCCTTCCTATTTTAATAAGGTCTAAAACATACACATCATTTAAAACACTGTTGGGCAAGGTCAAACTTTTCTCATCATTCCTGCTAATATTCCCCATGGTACAGAGCTCAGCAATTTTGCTTTCCTCCCTCATGAGACCAAGCTGATCATAAAGGTGCTTCCTTTAAACTCCAGTCCACATAAGTCCTCCAATTCCAAGAGACAGGGTAAAGATGTTTTAGGGAAGGAGATGGGAACAACTCAGACTCACTTTTTTTTTTCAAATGACATTATTCACCAATTGACTGAAAGCATTTAAAATATAAAACTACTCAACGATTTTGACAAAGTGCTTTCTTTCTACGAAATCCTTTGCCTTTCACTTTGGTGGGTTTCTGTTCAGTGACGATATTTTTTTATTTACATAGAAGCTTTCCCTGGAACATGTATTTTGATTTCAAACAAGTGCCCATGTTTTCCTTTCTTCCATAAGTAAACTGAGACTTAGCATTAAACCAAAAAACTTACTTGGTCCTCTCTTAAGTCTTCTGGAAAAGGAAGGAATGCACTACACCATGCTGCTTTTTCAACTGAGATCTTCTAAAGTTACTTTAAAAATAATACTGAACGTCCAGAAAGGAGTGAGACATATTAATTTTATGTACACTCTGGGGTTGAGAAAAATACAATTAAAATTCATGTATTTTCTCAAGTGAAATTCTTTTCACAAAATCAGTCTGTGAATCAGATTTCCCATCTGATTTAGAATCAGATGCATTCTAAAACTGCATCTAGAAAATAAATGATCCTTTCAATAACCCTAGCTGCAAACAAATGTTGCAGATGCCGATAAAGATTTTACCTAAATTCGGCTTCCAAAGGCAAACATTTCACAATGTCATCACTATATTCATAGCAAAACTCCTGACCACTTAAATCTGTTCTTATCTCCTGCTTTTTAGATTAAGAAAGCATGAAACAAAATCAGCATGGCGATAAAGTAATAAAAATATGTAATATTTGTACAGCTCATATACCACTTTTACATACGCAATTTCACCTGAAAAAAAAGACCATTTTCTCATCATTAATGGGAAATTGGACCAGTCTCTTACAGTTTTTCCTTCTCTCAATTGTGCCTGCCATTGGTGATTTCTTGCCCCTGTCTTTTATGTTCTTAAAATTACAAGAAACCAAAATCCTCAACCTGAATTTTCTCAAATTATAAATGTCATAGCCTAAATATATCCACAAAAGTAAATAACAAACAATTACAGCCAGGGATCCAAATTAACAGAGTGTGAGAAAGAAGATTAGAATAAGTGGCAATTATCCTTCAGGAGCTTTCTACCAAACAGGCACAAGCCACATGGAGTAGGTGAAAATGAAATGGAGATTGGAGATGTGATTCCGTTTCCATCCGAACATACACTCATTCCCGAGGCAGTATGTGTCAGGTAATCAGTAGCAATTTAAATGAATGAAAAAAAGTAAGAACAGAAAGAAAAGGAGCTGAAATAGCATCTAAGCACAAGGAAAGAATTACTGGAAACTTGAACACTAGCCACTCAAAAGAAGTAGGCAATGTTCAGCCTTTAGAAATACTGAGTAATAAAACTGAAATAATCATGCAGCATTAAATGTCTACTTTGAACTTTTTTTAAAAAGCATCATTTTTTTTTCATTTTTAGTTGTATTTGAAATCCCTAAGCTATTCCCTAAAGAAGAACCCAAAATCAGAGGCCTTCGCCATGAAATTTTACTTGAGACGTATCTTGCAAAATTACAGCTTGTCTGTTAACAAACTGATTATCTCTTAATAACAATTTGTTGGGACATGGGAAATACTTCTCATGTTATTATGTGTCCTGTACAATTTTACCTGTTACTTTTCTTCATACGTAAGTGTGGTTGTATACTGTGGCCAATGGAAGAAAGTAACCATAGCATCTTAATGCTGAATAATATGAACTTCACACAAGCTCTCTGAATATCCCAATGGGACATTCAGGTAGATAATGCAAACAACAGCAGCATTCTACAAATGGAAAGTTAAGAATCAGAAATACCAAGCCTTAGTCTAACTGACCTAAATATACCAGCCCAATGTATAAGAGAAAAATAAAATGAGGACAATCAAATAAGTGTTTTGGCTTGTGTTGATAAAACCGCAGCCACTTGCCTGAATTTTCTGTTTTTACTCAACACAACCCTTTAAGCCTGTATCTTCAAAACTTCTTTGACGGCAACCCACAGTAACAAAGACATTTTGCATCACAATCTGCACACGCAGCACATAAAATTACACAAATTTACATGGAACAAAACTTACCCTAACTAAATATCATGTACCCTAGTATTTTTCTGTTTTTTTTCCTCTAATAATGTACTGGACTCACTCATTTTCTGATCTACTGTGTCATGACAAGGAGTTTGAAAACACTGCTTTTCACCCCAAAACTTTAAGGAACTACTTCAGAAAATTAAAGATTTTTAAAAGAGCCTAATCAATTGTTTTCTTTCTATCCAAAATGATTCAAACAGGAAAACTGATAAGAAAAAATATATTAAATAACATCTGTCTATTTGAAATAAATTGCATAGACACCTCCTTCCCTCCCTGGGTAATAAGAGGCAAACCACACAGGAAAAAAAGCATTCCAAAATTGAGTCTCCCCAGAGAATTCCATTTCTGTGAGTGTTTTACTTACTTTAAAAAGTTTCTTGTCATTTTCCATTATTCTAAAAGTATTTGGATATTGTTTAATGCAAAAAGTTTAAGATGGGGCATATCATAGTGATATTATTTGCCACTGGGATGATGAACAGTTTTGAATAAAATGTGGTCCCCTCCTCATTGACCATGCTCACTTTGTAATTATTAGCAAGGCAGCAAATAATCCACCAAGGAGCAGTCTCATTAGTGCCCATTGAAATTTAGTGGCATTCATTTGCAATAAAAGAACTGAAAATTAAATGGAAAAGAAAACAGTTTCAGGAGTCCACCATAAGGTTATGGGATTCACATTCTACCAATACCTTCATTCACATCATGAAGTTTAAAACGCTATGGGAATTAGAATTAATCGTTACATTTTGTTCTTCCAATTGAAAAAAGTGGGCAAAAGAAATATTTTTTTCTCTTTCCAGCTTAACCCTGGATTAAAACAGGTGAAATTAATTTGAGGATGGCAACTCCCTAAAGTTTTGTTCATTGTTCATTTTTTTAAAGAAATAACTCAGCCTGGACCTGCTTGGTTGTGGAATGATCCTGATTTCTCTAAGGGGGATGAAGATGTATGCTTGGATACCCCAAGAGTCTGCTCTCCAGCGTCCTCGGGTGCCAACCTGCATCTTACTCCAGTTTCTTCTGCTATAAATATCTCTGGAAATGGAACACTGAACAGAAAACTGCCAGATCTTGCATGGCAGACGTGCTGGGCCAGCGCAGCCGGAGACTCCAGACGCCAGTGTACAGTCAGAAAGTGCCTAATGTGGGCACCATGTGGCCCTCTGAAGTCCCCCAACCCGGCCCAGCTATCCCTGTCCTCCCACACCTGTATTTACCAGAAAGGCCCACCCAACCCTCACAGGCCCTCAGCAGAGGAGGGGGAACTGTCCAAGGGAAAATGAGAGGTAATGGGGAGGCAGGAGGAGCAGTCTCTATTAGGAGAAAATAAAGACACAGAACAATCGCCACTCAGGTCACGGAGAGCTCCCCAGTGTTTCTTGCACAAGACCGCAAGACCAGGACCCCCGCTGACCCGCGCCAGCCCAGGGGCATTCTATGCCTGGCAGACCAGATGTGCAATTTGGCAGGCAGGAGATAATTTTGAAGCACTGGTGCTTCAATGTGGCATGTTTTCAGTTTACAGGACACCTATAAATTTCCAGTTGTCAAAAGTCACATGCCAGCAATCTGCTCCAACACGGAATCAGCCAGAAACTCAGAAATCAGAAACTTGTTGAGACCTATTCAACTCCTGTCTGACTCTTCTGAACAGCGCGATTCAATTCAAAACCCTTCAAAACTGGGATGCGGAGGAAGGGTGCAGTGGATAAGAATCGCTTCCCCAAAATCATCATCACGGCTTGCACGGTTCCAAATTCATGATTCTAGATAAAAGGAAATTTTACTGGCACATTAAAGTAAAATCTTAAAGTAGTAGTCGTCGTAACAATAGTAATGATAATAAATAAAATTCTCCTGGGTTCCACTAACCCCAAACACCTCCGGCTTTAAATAGTAAAGCAGGACCTTTACTGGTGACTCAAAGCGCCTTGGGTTTATTTGCTTTGGGGTGTTTACCCCCCACATATAACTGCTGCTTTGTATGATTTTCCAAAACTTGTTTAGTTGGGAAGCAGCACATGGGCTTTGGGATCCGCCTCTCGCGGAGACCGAGGAGGGTGGAGAACCACTGCGTTTTAATTACCAAAGCAGAGAACTCGGGGTTCCGCAAATAACCCCAAGGCTCCCGCCCTGGCGGCCCAAAGAGCGCCAGCCTGCAACCCGCCCGCGGCCTCGGGCGAGCAGGGACCCGCGCCGCGCGCTCGCACGCTTCCTCCCTCCCTCCCTCCCTCCCCTGCTGCCGGCGCGCACCGGCCACCCGACGTGATGCGACGCGGCGACGCGGCAGGCGCGGGTACCTGTAGAACGCGGGCGGGCCGGCCTCGCGCACCGCGTAGGCGCCGGGCTCGTTCTCCAGGTAATAGGGCACCTGTTGGCCGTGGGGGTGCAGGAAGGGCGACAGCTGCGGCGGCGGGTGCAGCAGCATCAGCGGGCTTGGAGACACGCTGTTGAGCTGGGGGAAGCCCCCCAGGCTGTTGGCGCCGAACGCCGCCGCCTCGGATCCGGGCCCGTAAGCGATGCCCGACTGGCCGTAGACCGGCGCGGAGGCGGCGGAGGCGCTGAACTCGTACGCGGCGCCCTCGGGGTAGTTGAACACCGCGGGCTTGCTGCTGTCCACGTACACCTCGCCCAGGGGCCGCTCCAAGGGCATCTTGAGCTGCGGGCGGTTGAGGGGTTCCAGCTCGCTCCCTTGGATCTGGTGCAGCAAGGCCATTCCTGATGCTTTGGTGTGGAGGGTCATGGTCATGGTCAGTGGCCGCGGGGCAAGGCGCAGACTGTCTCCCTGGGCGGCGGAGGGCTTAGCAGCCGGCGGGCCACCTGGAAAAAGAGCACAGTCCGCGGTTAGAGGCGGTGCAGCGCATGTCCTGCTGCGGCTCCAGCTCTGGCCCTGTCCCTGGCCCTGCCCCGGGGGCCGACCGTGGAGCCGGGTGGCCAAACTCTGGCCAGACTCCAGCAAGTGCAACCCTGGCGCGAATTAGCCCCGCCAGCTCCCGGGCTCTCTGGTCTCTAACTTTTAAGTACAGGTCTCCTTTGCTCACATGTATTACAAAGGTGCTGGAAGCCGGCCACGGACTGTAGCCTCTCACTGACACTGGTTTAAACATCACTCCAGGCACCGCTGCTCTGGAGCGATCCCAGAGAGTGGCTTCCCTGAACTTAACTTTACTTGTGGTCGCTGCTTAGTGAAGGCTGGATTTCACCGCAGGGGCCTGGGGGCGCCAAGGGCTTTCCTAAATGTGGCCCAGGGAAGACGCCCGTTCCAACAGACTAAGCCAGGGGCCAGCCTTCCTACTGTGCTGCCTGATGTCGCCCTGCCAGGCTCCAATCTATCTCTGTTTGTCTTTCTGTTTGATTCCCTCTCCTTGTTGGCCAGAAATATGTAGTGTGTACATAGAATGACCCTGGGGAGGACTACCCTGTAACCGAGATATGGCAGATAGGATGGGGGGTGCAGTTGCCCATGCAGCTAGCCACAGCCGGCTATATTTAGCAGCTGAAGGAACTGATAGGAGGCATGTGGGGGCAAGGAGAGAGGAGATGCAAGGCGCACTTAGGGGAAGAACTGCTTTCTGCAGTCTGGGGAACGCTACCGCGCTTCAGTTTCCTCATCTGCCGAAAGCCCCTGAAGAGGTCCCTTCCAGACCCAACCTCTGAGGCTCTCCCAGCCTGACTTTTCTATTTATGTTGGACCACGGTGCTCTCCTTGCTCCCTTTAGAAATTCTCATGTGAGTGATGATTCAGAAAAACCTTGGTTAGGCGCAAAGGGTTGTTCATGCCTTCCACAGGTTATGCAACCAAAACTTTAGAAAACTGAATATGCAATGTGACCTTTCCCCCGCAAAACATAACCTCTCGGAGGTCATTAGCCAAAGCTTTGGCAATTATGTTACACTGTCTGTCTAACCATCAATTTTAAAATGCATTTCTTCATTTCATCTCTTTAGTTTTACAGCTGGACTTTCTGGGTCCACTTGGACTAGGATATACAGAATCAAATATTCAAATAGAAACAATTTTTGAACTCAGCTGAAATAAAGCTGAGCCACCCCCCATGCACGCATGCACACATGCACACACGCACACATGCACACATGCACAGTCCTATTAATGAGACAAAATATTTGGTGAGCATATCATAATCCATAGTTTTGATTAGTTTGTACTTTTTAATAAACTTCCTTTGCTACAGCCTACTAGCCTCTGAAATAGCCCTTAATGCTTTACCTTAATTACTGTCTCAAACACCCAAAAGAGTACCTGACAAAATGTTCATGGCATATATAAATGCCAAGGTTGCTGTTACTAATGGTAACATTTTTAACATTTTATACTGAGTACACATTTTTATCTAATTCTTGCAAAAACAGATCCATTTTGGATGATATGCATATTAGCTGGTTTACTACGGAACCAAAATTGTGTTTAGCATCAATAACTATAGATCATAAGCAGAGAAAGGGTTAAAAACACATTAGGTGAATTGCAGATATTTCTCTTTATGGCCAGCTACCATTACTTTCCAGAGCAATTTTTTTTTACAGATGATTTAGTTTCCGTAAATCACACTTTCAATTTTCAAATGCCTTTTTTTACAACACATGCAAAAGCACTTCACGGGGCTCTTTAAAAATCTGAGCCTGCCAAATTATATATCAACGGCACAAAGAATCCGACAACTCCTGAAAGAAAAGGGAGCCGCACACATCCCCCCGTGGAAAACGGCACATCCTCATCTCCCGGCTAGGATACAGACGCTGGCCAGAAAGGTAAGTTGCTTTCTCAAAATGCTCAAGCTACAGAGAGAGAGAAATCAAAACAATCCTACCCTGCTGGATCAAGAGCGTCTTTCCAGAAATGTTCCATGGGCTGGTAGAAGTCAAAGGCCGAGACTGTAAGAAGGGAGGAAGGAATGTGCTCGCATGTTCGAGTGGCTCGGTGTGTGATCGAGGCAGAGCGTGTGTGGATGTGTTTGTGTGTGGAATGGCAGGGACTCAGGAAGCAGCCAGTAGGCAGGGCACTTGGCAGCCCCTCCCGGCAGACACGGCAGCTGGGCTGCTGAACAGAGCTGGATGAATGGCAGTGGGGAGTGAGGGAAGCTTGCTGTCTGCTGGGGACAGCAGTGTGGCATAGCTAGAGCATGCCTGACTGGGGAGAAGGAGCTCCAGCCCCCTGTGCTCCCTACTTGTGGAGTCGGGAGAGTGTCCCATGCTTTCTGCCGTCACCCTACGCAAGAGGGAAACCAGCCTAGCTATAAATCATAGGCTTATGGCGAAAATAGAATGCCCATCAAAAGTATATGGAGATCAAGTTTACAAAATTTGCCAGGGGTGGATTTTCCTAAAGAATATAATTTAATAAGAAAAACTTCCTGGAACACACTTGGATCAAATGCCCTGCTGGTCCCAGCACCACAGTCTCTGAGTGGCCACACTTTTGCCAGGCCTCCAGTGGCACAAGGAAGTCAGACTTTGGCACAGATGTCTTGGCATTCCAGGGATACGTTTGCAGCTGAAAGTAATACTCCTCCACCTCGTTAACCAAACCCACAAACCTCTCCACCAATAGCTCCTTGGCTTCTTTCTGCAAACATGTGACAAACGTATTATTTAAGTCTGAGGGTTTGAAGATGAGACCAAGGTGGGACCTTTGTTTTAACTGATTTTAAGCTTTTGATTGTACCAGCATTGACGGTAGGCAGAGAGGTCTTACATTCCTGACAGTGCCCACATGCATCTGCCTGATTCTCAACTTTTCTCCTGACCATGGAGCAACACTTGGTATAAGGTGCTCCTAGTGTGCCCTCCCCCAGGGTCCCAGGACACAGCCTTCATTGCCAGACATTTGTCACTGCCTTGCATATTAAATGACTCTAATCACAATGCCAGGAGTGGCTAGTCTCTGGTGTTAGGAACCTATGCAGTTACCAAGAGAGTTATGAGTGGTTCTTAAAACTAGTACAAAGAAAAAAGTCGAGAGTTGTTTTAAAAAAAGGTTAATGATGTCATAATGCAAATACATGTTTCTGTGTGCTTTGAAAGACCCAAAATAATGCAGCATTAGAACACAGAAAGATTCCCTCTGCAATCAGCAATGACAATAAATATTGAACATAAATAAATACTGAGGGCTAGGGATTTAACTCAACAGCAGAGCACTTGCCTACCATGTAGGATGCCCTGGGTTCAGCCCCAGCACCACAAAAATAAGTATTTGTAATGAAAAGACAGATTACTATCCTTTGTTGGTGACAGTGGCGAATCCTGGTGATGGTAGCTCCTCTCACAGGTCAACAATGGTCACACATGCATGAGGCCAGACCAAAATAAAACAAGTATATGCAAGGGAGGGGAGAGGAGAGGAGAGAGAAGGGGGCAGTGAGAAGAGAGTGGAGATGAGGAAATAAGAAAAGAAGGCATGGAAAAGGAAAGGGAACCTGCCACTGTTCACCTTGAACATGTACGAGAGATAAGCAGCCTAGCTGTCTTCCCAGAGACTTTGAATCTGCAGACACTTGTAATCAAAGTCTGACATGTGCAATAAAGACAATTTTCTTGACCACATTCTTTCCAGCAATTGCTCCCAATATCCTGGTCAGTTTTGTCCAGCAGGTTGGATGATGGTGGGTGGGAAATCATGGTACCCTAGAGCCCAGTGTGGACTTTGCTCCATGCCTCTGACCGCAGCTTCACATTGGGCTCCACCCTTCTCTCCTTCCCTGTCAACCTTTATGTGGGACCCTGCCCTGCATGACTGACTGACTGACCAGGTAAAGAAGGGTAGCCTATTTCTGTAGCCCCACTGCCCAGTACATCTCCAGATCCACTATTCCAGTCATCTCCCAGGCCCTCATTCTCTCTCACCCAACATGGTGAAACTCCCACCCCAGAGCCAACTTCCCTTTGTGTACAGCATCACTGTCCCTCTGGTCACCAGATTAAAATTCCAACATTTTCTTTGAGGCCTGACTTTCTGTTGCCTTCCATACTGATCAAGAAGCAGCTCCTGAGAATCTAGCTTCACCACCTCTTCCTGGCACTGCGTTTCTGCCACCCCTGCCGTCCCTCATGACCTACCCTGTGCCAAGAGCCTTCTTTCCACCTCTCCACCTCTTCCTTCTCCCTGTTTTTCCTGGATTCTGCTGCTGACTTACTCCCTTGACTTCTTACTGCTCCAGAATCTGCATAGTCATGTCGGGGCTCCATCTTTAAACCCGATCCCAGCCTCTCCAGGAGTTCCGGCCATCTTCTCCCCATCACCATGGGTAGCCTGTGCTTCAGCCACATGAGACTGTGATACTCACAGACCCCAGAGCTGTTCTTCTTCTCTCTAGAACCCCCACCTTCCTGACTTGTCAATGGAAAGCATCTCCTTTTCCAAGGTCCAGTCCCAATGCCACCACATCCATGGCGCCTTCCTTTATTCCTTATCCAAAGAGAATTCCTCTCCTCTGAGCACCAGTGGTAGTTCTCATGCATTTATCCCTTTCTTCCTAGAATCAGTTACTTATGTAACATATTTTTTATGCCCTCATCATGCCCAAAAGTTCCTTGAGAACAATGTCTGGCTAGAAATATTTGTGAACTTGAGAGTCTGAAACGGTGCCTGGTCATCATTAGATCATCAAATATTGCTGATTAATTACTATAGATATTTTCAAAGGATAAAATAATCTCCCATCTGTCCAAATAACTGTGTCTAGAAGCTAACTCTCTATGTGATGTCCTGCCGCTTTCAAAACTGTTTGTTGTTGTTGTTGTTGTTGTTGTTGTTGTTTTGCTAGAAGGTCATCTTTGCATCTTCATAGTGACTGAGACCATAAAGTCAAAATTCACATCTGTACCATCTCAAGGCATTAAGTCTGCAGTTCTTGGTGACATGATTCACCAGAGGGCTCTGAATTTTTAGTTCTTAACCAGATAATACTGTGGCCAAACATAGCTTCTTCTCTTGCTCCATTAAAAGCTTTTTACAGTAACAAAAACATTATTCCTCAACAGAAACATGAAAGAAAATGTATGTGGAAATATCTCCACGAGAGCATATCCCACCAGACGTGGTCCCTGCACTCTTGAGAAGTGTAGATTCAGCTTTGTTCAAACTGATCCTTGTACTGATTACAAATGTTATGTTTGGGAGCTTGTTTTTGAGCATTTATTTGACGTCATCTGTTTTCCTCTAAAGTGGATGAATAATGAGTCCTTTCAAGGGCTCATTTTAAAGATAGTTTGGTCATTTGTTTTAAGTGTTATGGATTAGCTCCTAACCCCCCCTTTTTTTTTTAACCTGGCTTTGGATTTTTGCTTTTTCAGGCAAAATTTACATACAGTAAAATGCACGTGAGTAAACAGTTCGATGAATTTGGATGGGAGGGTATGCCCATGTCACAACCATGCCAATCAAAATATAGACTATTCCCATCACCCCAGAAAGTTCCTCCCTGCCCCCTGTTGTCAACCCCCAACCTCTATAGCAACTGTTGTTCTGAGTTCTGTTGCTATAGATTTATTTTGCCACCTGGCCCAGGCAGTCTTACCAGTTGGAGCACATGTGCCCCATTTCCAACCAATGGCACAGCCAGCCAGGGGCTGGCCTTGCAGCTTCACCTGGCATCAAGGTACAGGTCTGCTTTATTCTTGCCCAGACTCCCCAGGATGGGAACCCTTAAGACCAGAGAATTTTAGTGACACTCCCTGTTTTAGTCAGCTTTTTCGCTGCTGTGACTAAATGATCTGACCAGAACAATTTTAAAGGAGAAGTTTATTTGAGGGCTCATGGTTTCAGAGGTCTTAGTCCGTTGATAGCCAGCTCCATTCCTTGGGGTTCGAGGTGAGGCTGAACATCATGCAGAAGAGTGTGGCAGAGGAAAGCAGCTCACATCATCAAAAAGCAGCAGAGAGAGAGAGAGAGAGACTCCACTCTCCAGACACAAAATATATACCCCAAAGCCATGCCTCAATCCAATCTCCTCCAGCCACACCTACCACTTCAGTTACCACTCACTTAATCCCTGTCAGGGGATTAAATCACTGATTGGGTTAAGACTTTTACAACCCAATCATTTCTCCTCTGAACTTTCTTGTACTGACTCACACATGAGCTTTTGGGGGACAGCTCATATCCAAACCATAACACTCCCCTTTTCATGGACCCTTTGAAGTATAGCAGGCTTTTAATGTGTTCAAATGTTACCTGCAAAGATACAAGTTACCACGAAGCCCAGTGGAATCAGTGTGCCTTCACACATTTCTAGACCCACTGCCACTCCAAAGAAAAAGGCATGATTTTTAAACCAAGAATCAAGCCAAAGACCGTTCCCCTTACAAACCCTGTGACCTCAGATGCCATTTTCTGTCTTCTTACTCAGGACTTGATGAAGATGATTAGGATTCTTGGTTGCCAGACGGAATGGCTGCTCTTCATTATGAATCAATAAGTGATTCAGATTTCATTTGCCAGCTTAATAGAATTGGGTAACTTTCATCTTACATTTTCTTGGAAAATTTATTTAAAATATTCTAAGAACTTTTTATATCATTTACCTACATTGCATGTGGTGGAAGACAATTTAGAAGGCACTTTCACTGTAAGTGCCATGTGGGATACAAGAATTTCAATTATTCCAATTATTGTTACACTGTGTCCCTCTTCCATCCTTTATCTGCTATTTACTTGAGGAATCTCATTGCCAGTTTAGGGTATTATTTTTCTGTGGAGAGCAATATCCAGATTGTGCCTAAACACACTTAGATTTAGATAGTCCTATCTAATGCTAAGAAGAGCTCTTACACTCTCTCTCTCTGTCTCCCAAGAACCATCCCCCATGCCCAATTTCAAAGCCAAGCCTAGCCAAATGATTTCATATAGGGGTGTGTGTGTGTGCACATTTGTGAGCTTTAACCCTTTTTATTATTATCATTATTTTTTTGGTCATGGCTGCCTCATTCTAAGCACCCAAGACCCACTACTACCAAGTGCTCCTTCCCTCTCTTGCCCCCGTCACCAATTGCAATCATACTGTACTGAGGAAGCAACACATTTGTAAACATGGCAATGAAAGCCTCATTCATTCAGTTCTCTCAAAAAAAGAAATATTGATTACCTATATTTACCAGGACCATTTGTAAGTGGGTACTGTCTAGTTGCTCAGGCTGCCTTAACAAAATATCACAGACTGAGTGACTTAAACAACAGACATTTATTTTCTCAGAGTTGGGGAGCCTGGAAGTCTGTGATCAGGGTGATGGCATGGTCAGGTTCTGGTGAGGGCCCTCTTCCTGGTTTGTAGGTGGCCACCTTCTTAATGTGTCCTTGCATGGCCAGAGGTGGAGGAGGAAGGAAAGGAAAAGATTGTTTCCTTTCCTAAGAAGGCCACGGTGCTATCAGAATGGGCCCCACCCTACAGCCTCATTTGACCTAGGTAGCCTCCTAAGGATCCTACCTCCAGATTGCCACATTAAGGGTTATGGCTTAAATATATGGATTTGGAGGGGACACACAGTTCAGTCACTATCAGGTACCCCAAAATAAGCCAAAAACCTCCAACCTCACAGAGCCGACTGAGTGTTGAACCCTATCTCAGGGGCCCTCCTCTCAGCCTTTGAGACCTCCTCTTCCCCTGCCTGCCCACAGGCATGGCTCCTCCTCTGCATTCCACCCATGCACTCCTGTCTCCTCCACACTCCTTCCCCTGGATGATCACAAGCACTCCTCTGAATTTAAGTTTCATTTAAGTACATTGAAGATGTCAGAGTAGAAATCTCCAACCATGATCCCCAATCTGGCCAGGAGAGCTCCATTTCCAGATATAGAGTGCATCTTTTTACTTGCAGATTCACTCAGTCCATAAATATTTATTGAGCACCTATAACATACTAACTGTTTGAAGTTCAGCTTGTTCAAAGTTAAATTATTATCTTTCCCCAGATGTGCCCCTCCCTTCCATTTCCTGCCTTGACAAACGGCTCCACCGTCCATGGAAGTGCACAAGTCAGGAGAATCTGGCCATCAGTCTTGACCCTCTTTCTCTCTCATTGTATTTGACCTCTCACAAATTTTTATTCTAGCTCCTGAGCTATTTTGTGTCAGCTCCCTCTTTTCATCCTCATTGTGGTTTCCAGGCCACCGTCTTCTCTCTGAAGATCACACCTCCATCCTTTTGCTTCTCCTGTCTAGTCTTCACACTGTAGGAAGAGTCATCTATCTGACAAGCAAAGGAATTCCAACGATCCTCCTAGCTTCTCCAGAACCCCACCTCTCCCACTGGTACCACACTCGTGCTTTCAAGTGACTCAAACCCTCTGGACTCTCTCTGGACCTAAATATCCACCCATTCAGGTTACACTGCCTGGAACCTTCCTGCCATCCCTTTTCATCTGACTTACTCCTACTCATCCTTCAGACCTTCCCAGCACATCACGGCCTTCCCTGATTTCCCATTGGGCCTCTCATCAGAGAGCTCATATCTCCCCATCTCGGGCCATTTCTGCTTCTATAGCAGAACACCACAACTGGCCAAATGGTAAACAACAGAAAATTATTTGGCTATGATTCTGGAGTCTGGAATTCCACGACTGAGGAACTGCGTCTGGTGAGGGCCTTCTTCCTGTGTCATAATATGATGGAAGGGCATCCCGTGGTGAGGAAGCACGTGGGTGAGACAGAAAAACCAGGCTCAACAGGCCCTTTTTCAGGAGCCCAGTCACATCTCTTAATACTGCTGCAATGGCTGTTAACTTTCAATGTGACTTTTGGGGAGGACTCTCAAACCTTAGCCCTCCACAGACAGCCCCATGGTGGCCCTTATCCTGTGGCTGGACCTCCTATTTACTTCTCTATGTCCCCCTATGGCTGTAAGTTCAAAAGGGCCATGGGGAACGTGTTTTTCAAAGTCACAAGTCCATTTCCAGTAGAATGCCTGATGTACAGTTAGCCCCCAACAAATGCTACCTGGATAAAAAAATATCAAAATCCATCCCAGACATCCCATTTGCCTTGTTAAGTGACTTCCTCAAAAGGAAGGACTATAAGGGCTGGAATTTAGAACCAGAGCTGGAAGGAAAATTTGGAAGCAGATTCATATTTTCTAGAACAACTCCCATTTCTTATCACATGATGGACTATTAGAACTGATGGTTCCTTTTTGGATTGTCATGGTACTTATGAAGAAAGTGAGACCCAGAAACACACAGGAAGCTCACAGAAGGTTCCCAGCAAGAGGACCTAGATTAGCATCTGGGTCCCCAGACTCAGGGTGCATCCTCCTTTCTCAGCCCCAGCTCTCTGTGTAGCTACTGTATCCTTCTTTAGTGTGGCCCATGCTCAGCATAAAGCAAATGAAGGCATAATGCTGGTGGTTCAATGGGCTATTCTTAAGTTTCTTAAAAATTCCCAGGTCTTGAATTAAGGCCAGATGTTTTCTCTGATATGCGGATGCGAATTCACAATAACATGGGGGGTGTGGACTAGGGAAAAATGGAGTTACTTTAGATTAGGTAGAGGGGAGTGAAGGAAGGATGGTAGAGGAAACAGACATTATAACCTCATGTGCATATATGAATGCATGACCAGTGTGATCCTACAACATGTACAATCAGAAAAATGAGAAATTATACTCCATCTATGTATAATCTATCAAAATATATAAATGCATTCTACTGTCATGTACAACTAATTAGAACAAATTAAAAAATTTTTAAAATCTGAAAATAAATAGATAGATAAATAAATAAATCCTTTAAGAAAAATCCCAGCTCTTTGGAAACACATCGATTTGCTTCCACATTCCCAAATCATTGGTAGAGAAACAAGGAGAGGGATGGAGAACATAATGTTTTTAACAAACACTGACACAACTTGTGTTCAGAGATGTGGCTTCCCTTAATAGAACATGAACAAGTGAGTGATCCATCTCCCAGTTCATTGTTGCTGAGAAGAGAGTTCATTTGAGTCTCACTTTCAGATCCATGTAATTTGAATTTAACTTCCTAGGTACAAAACGAATTTAAATGCTTCCTGTACCTGCTAAATTGTACAAACTTGCAGATCTTACACCTTTAACCAAAAAACAAAAACAAAACTAAATATTTTACTTTGATACATTTCAATTTTTAAGGCAATCTACTTTGAAAGAAATTAAAAATCTTTTCTATTTTTCTAGTCCTACTGATCAAAGAAGCTGCTTCAGGATCAAAATGCACTAGGCTTCCTGAAAATCACCAGTTTCTTAAAAGAACTGGAAAGATTATTGGGAAATAAGAAGAATTTAGTGGCAAACTGGCAAACTCTTCATTGATTGCTATGTATTCTTTTTTATTTTTCTTTATTTAATTTTGATTCATTGGCTGTGTATTCTTTTTTTTATTTAATTTTGATTCATTGGCTGTGTATACTTTTTAGTGATATTTCCCTGCAGCTTTTTGCCATAACTCAGAGAAAAAAATTTCCACAAATTTTTATACCAAAAGTTAACAAATGGTTTAATTGTACATTTTTTTCCTTTTCTCCACCCAGCCCTTCAGTTTCTCAGTTTCCTGTTCTTAATACAGATCTACTTCTTCCTTCACACATAGTCTCTGAGGTCTTCCCAGTCTAGTCCTATTCAATCCCTATTCAACAGGAGTCACCCCACTAGCCCCAGAATTCTAATCAAACCTCACAGCCAATGTTCACTCTCTTACACAGGTGTCCTTGACCCCACCCCCCCACCCCCACTTGGCCTCTTTTTTCAGCAAGCCAGTGACTCTCCTTGCTTAGCCCAACTTTCACTTCCGGCACGATATCCACAGTTCAACTTGTACAAAGACCCCATGCCCGAAAGCCCCATCCCCTCAAATCCCCAGTTTGCTCAAGGTCTTAAGTTCAGCCTGCATTTCATAGGAACAGATCTGATTGAACTAATTTAAATAGGGAAATCTTATTCAACTAAGAAGATCCCTACTTGCAGAAATGCAAAAGTACAGAATGGAAAGCCTGGGGCTTGGGAGGATATATTTATAGGAAAAACCTTCTGCACTTTGCTTTCTCAAGAAATTCAAAATAAGCTGCATCAAACCCTCCCTTAGTGAGCCCCTGGAGTGCTGGGGCAGGCTGTTCTTGGGTCTCAGTGGGGATGGGTCCCTCCAATCTGCACAGGGATTGTTCTTGTGCTGTGTAAGCAATTGATAATATATAATAAATAAGCACAAACAGCACCTGTGGCTGGAGTGCCAGCTCTCACAGAACGTGACAGCGGTCACATCAGAGAGCTAATGATTTGCCCAAAGGAAGACTGAAGATGAGCATATTGCAAACACCAAAAATTCACTCCCTAGCTGCACACAATGCTAGAGACAGAAAATATTAAAACAGTGAAGTCCTTCTTTAAGCGCAAGAGTAAAATAACCCAAAGTTTAAATCTAACAGTCCCATTTCATTGGCTTCTCTTTCATGCAAAATGAGATCTTTGACTCTTTCTGATGTGATAGTTTAGCTTTCTCAGAATGGGCATAAGAATGACTGAATTAAATATAGTTCTTGCTCAATGAGTCTGGACATGCCTATTCTTGGAAATAAATGCTACATTCATTCCAATGAATGTTTCCCAATCAGCCTCAATTCGCCCTTCTTCACTCCATTCAGAACAGACTTGCCCACCTCTGCCCACAGCTGCTTAGGGTAATCCAGC
The DNA here is from genome assembly GCA_020662805.1 of Glaucomys volans. NCBI lineage: Eukaryota > Metazoa > Chordata > Mammalia > Rodentia > Sciuridae > Glaucomys > Glaucomys volans. The sequence goes on along the minus strand of JAJEJO010001843.1, from coordinate 39,277 downwards.
ACTTGCTGAGTGGTCAGTAACACTCCCAACCCCACCATCTTTTCACTTTCTACAGAGGAATTTCAGTAGAAACCCTGAGTGCCATCTGGTGCTCCTGTAGACCTGGCCCACAGGGTGTGTGACAGCAGGTGTGTGCTCTTGAGAGCTTTGCTACCTATCACCCCAGTCCGAAAGCAGGAAGGAAAGAGCTTGGTAAAGAGAACCAAATTTAATTAACCTCTTTGTAAGTGGGTTGATGGTGAGGATTATTTATTTCTGTTCCCTCCAAACTGCTGCAGTGTGAACATGACCATCTGCTTGGGAGACTTCTTTCTTCTCCTTCTTCTCTCTCTCTCTCTCTCTCTCTCTCTCTCTCTCTCTCTCTCCTCTCTCTCTCTTTCTTCTTTTGTTTGTTTTTTTATTTTTTGTTTTTTGTGGGGTGGAGGGTGGGTACTGGAGACTGAATCCAGTGGGACTTTATCACTGAACTACATTCCAGGTGTCCTTTTAGTTTTTATTTTGAGACAGGGTCTCACTGACTTGCCCAGGCTGGCCTTGAACTTGTGATCATCCTGACTCAGCTGCCCGAGTTACAGGCGTGTGTTCCAGCACCTGCCTGGAGACATTTCTTCCAAACAGATTTGAGAACAAGCAAAACATCCTTTCTAGTGTTGATTTCTCTTCTGAGATCTCTCCTCTGAGGTCTCACCAGAAGCATAAGGGAAATCTTAATGGCTATTAATTGAGCATCTATCATGTGCTTTGCAGATTAAAAAGTAGCCTTCCAGAGGTATCCTACACATACGGAAGAAAGCACGTGTGCGCACACACACACGCACACACACAGATGCACACACTTCCACACCCCTTTTTTAAAACCTTAATAGTAACATGCACCCTATTTTGTGTCCAGGCTTCTTGTTTCATTGACAGTATACATTACACGTCTTCCTCCTTTTTATAAGAATTCCATGGCACAGAATTTATTTTGCCAATTCCCATTTACAGCAATTAAGTGTGTCTCCAATCTTTTGCAATGACCACAATACCACAATTATTAACTTTTTACCTAAGTCAAATCTCACATGAGTAAATATGTTTAATTTTGGTAGATGTTGCCAAATGTCCTCAGTGTGACTGTACAATCTGTACGCCCACATCCTCACAAATGTGTTGAGTCTCTGAGCTTTTCAATATTTTTCAAAATACTATTTCCGCGCAGTTTTTTGTTTGTTTGTTTGTTTGTTTTTGTTTTTGTTTTTGTTTTAACCAGGGATTGAACCTAGGGCACTCTACCTTGGAGCCACACCCCCAGCCCTTTTTATATTTTATTTTGAGATAAGATCTCCCTAAATTGTTTGGAGCCTCGCTAGATTGCTCAGGCTTTCTTTGAACTTGTGATCCTCCTTCTTCAGCCTCCCAAGCCACAGGTGCACCACAGCACCCGGCTCCATGCAGTTTTGGCCAGCACTTTTTAACTGTGAGGCTGAATGTCTTTTCACATGTTTTAGTTTCAATTTTTAGCTGATAAACATAAGAGGCTGTGTGACGTGGGACTAAGTTAGGATTTAAGATGAATCTATAAAGTTGGGACAATCCCACCTGAAGAGTGATTTGAAGATTTAAATGTGATGATGCAGGAAACTCAAGTTCTTTTCAATGGTTGGCACTGTTTTCCCAGTAGTTAACGCCCACAAGCCTAAGCTAATAGAGGTGACAGAAGATATGACAAAAACCAGAGTTCTATGGCCCAAAAGTTTTAGATGAAGTAAAGAGTTATGATTTAAGGCTGCTCAATGCTTGATTGGAATTAGGAACAAACTAGGACCATTCTCTGGGGGTAAAAAATAACCATGCACAGTGTCACCAGAAGCAAGTTATGTAAACTTGACAAACAGAAGCTCACTTACGAGTCCAGTGTGGTTTTGGTAATGAATTGTTATAAAACCAGCTTTTACTGTTTTACAGTGTTTCCAGACCCAACACAGACCACCTTCTATTGCTCCCACTGAGACATTGTACAATGCAAGTAAATATCCATCATCAGATTTTAAACCTTTATAAATAAGTGGTGGATTGTTGACAAAATTGTGGCTGTCCTGTTGAAAAAAGGATTGTGGCTTTCACAAAAATGAAGAAGATTAAAGTAGACTGTCAAATATGAGGTTTTAAGATGCTTTAATGTAGTTTTAAGATGCTTTAATGTAAAGCTAAAAAGCTTGGGACTCAAATGGCCAGTGTGTCTAAAGACTAATTTAGATTTTCTTTAGGTTCAACACAATTGATCGAGAAGAAACCAAAAATCATCCAGCTTTTCTTAACTGTTTTTTTTTTCAGTCTTTCCCATTATGCCATTAATAAATACAGATTTATTTGAAGATTACGGAAACCCACCCAAACTCAGTAAGAAAAAATATGATAATGATTGTAACCTATCTTAGTGGAAAGGAAGTTTTGTTAAATGTTGATAATTTTCCATTTTTGCAAAAGAATCTAAATAGTTGTTTCCATATTAGGAAAAACCCAATTGTTACGTGTTTATCAGTTTTTTGCTCCATAGTACAGACATTGAAGGAGAGTTTATACTACCTTTCACAATTAAATATGCTCTATCCCAATTATTTAGAAATCAACAAAGAAAAATTAGCCTGTCGTTAAAGATAACATCTATCCCCTAATAGTTAAAAAATATTTTTTTCATATTACTAGTACATTAGACCCAAAATTAGCCAAGTAGATTTAATTTTTCCCTGGAAGGTGGGTAGGTAACCTGCTGTTGGGGGACTGCCCCTTTGAATTATGCAGATTATGTTCATGTCATCTTTTCCACTAGACTTTGAGATTCACCAGTATACTGCCTGGCATATATTTGTTACTCAAATATATTGAAAAAGAATGAATCAAGTTACTTGAACCTGTTGTCCAGCTTCGTGTAGATAAATTTTTTAAGTGCTTTACCTGTGGTTTGTGCTCAGATGTCTATTACTCTCTGAAATATAAAACAATACCCATACCTCAAGAATTACAAGGTGAGAAGACAAGTTCTGATCAGCAGACACCCTGAAAGCACATGTTTCCTAAGGCCCACCTTGCCCTGCCCTGATGGTTCAAGATAGTTGCTGAGTGTCCTCTGAGAACCTTGAGTCCAAGATCAGCCCATAGAGTGGACTTCTCATCTCAGTGACCTTTAGGAACTCTGCAGTAATGCATCTCGGTAATCCCAGGTTCACCGCATGCTGATAGTCAAGAGGTTTGAATCAACAGGTCAAACCCAGGCCACTAACACTGCACACCCAGCGTCAGGGAGGCTGGCTTTCGGTGCCCTCTCTGCTCACCACATGCAGCAATTCTCAGTTACCATCAACTCTTAATGATCATCAACAGCATTTATTTCTTAGATTGGCACTTTGGGGAAAACTCTTGATATCCAACTTTACAAAATATCTTCTTCATGTCCAGAAATTTCCTTACATACTGATTTGTTGAACAAAATTGCAAACTCCCTGAAGGTGAAAATTAAGCTCGGGAATCAGTTCAGGACTACACAATGGAGAATCCTGATCTAAAGATTGGCCTTGTTGTTTTCATTTTTATTAACTAAATTAAGTGATTTGATGGCCAATAGATTGCCAAAGTCAAACCATGTTTATTAGATCAAATATCTGCTTATATACAAACAAAATGTAAAAATGGGGCCACTTATTACTAGTGCTGTGTTTCGAGCCCTAGAATAGACATGTTCCAAAGGAAGTCTCAGGCACTGAACAGCACTCAAAAGACAATGGTCTGGAGCAGGGCATGGAGTTCAGTCTTATCTCTTATACATCAAGGGTGTGCAAGGATCAGGAATTGGGAAGTTAGAAGACTTTGGGGGTTGCCTACAGAGTCACATCCACCTCAGGGCGGAGAGTCAGGACAGGCCTGTCATCTGGAGCCCAGGGAGAGGTGCCAACAACACCCCCAGGAGATTGGTCTTCTGAGAACTGGCAGACACAGTGACTTCAGGGATCTGGCCCACCTGCAGACCTTGAAGACAAGAGAACTCTGGCCAAGGCAGGAGTGGGCTGGTCCCAGAGTTTATGAGGCAAAGGATGGAACTCATCTGGGTCACATGCAAGAGGGAACCAGTGTAGCTACAATTTGTATCCAATACAAGAGGACTGCCTGACAGGGACAGCTGACCTCAACAGAAAGTGCACTGGAGACTCCAAAAGCTGACTCCTAAGGCCCACTCAAGACCAGCCAGGGATGTGGTATTGCCTGCATGGACAGGCCCACAGGTACAAACAGGCCTCCAGGGCTGAGGTCAAGGGGGTGCGCTCAGAGAGCCCATGAGTGAGCCCCGGAGACAGGGACAGCTCCTAACATCTTGGGACCTAGATGACATGACACCAGCTTACCCATCATTCCTGTCCACTCTTCTCCTCCTGACTCACCTCAACCCTGTAGGGAACAGACACTGGGGCAGGCAAGATGCACAGAGAGGAATAAATATAAGGGAAGGAGAGAGGAGGCCAATTTCTACTAATCCCACTGCAGAGAGCAAGGGAGCTTGTCTGGGGCTTGACCTGGGAAATTGGGAGTCATGACACGGAATCAAACTCGTGTTAGACATTCGCATTGGACCAGTTATGTTAATTAGTGGCTAGAGGGCCTCTACTACTTGGAAGTGACCAGAACCTCTTGAGATTTGCTTTACATTTCCTCCTTGGAAAAGCCAACCCCAGGGATCAAGTTTAAGAGCACAGAGAACGTCCCCCATTTACACCCTGTCAGACCTGCTTTCGGGCAGAGTGGCACATCTCTGTTCCTTCAAGGAATTGAGCCTCCTGTTCCCCCTTCCTTCTGCTGCTTCTAATACACAGAGCAAATGGATCTCAGGACTGATATTTTAGACCAACTGGAATGACATTCACTGAGCCAGGGAGTTCAATATACCTTCTATTTCCTTTCAAGACATATTTGATAATTACTGAAATAAATGTTTTCCTAATCATTCACATGTCAAACTAGACTTCTAAGTAAGTCAACAAAAGACACTTTGAGGTTCCGTTTTTACCCTCATGTAAAGCCAAATGTCTTCTTTGCAATATTTGTGTATATAAATGGTTGTTCTTTGTTTATGTTTATAAACATTAAATTGGGAGGAAATCAGCATGTTCCTTCCATTGGCTACTCTAAGTCAAGCATGGTGAGAATGAATGAAGACAGGTGTGTGCAGTGCAGAGAGCACCAGGCTCCACCAGGTCTCTAGCCCTTGAGGACAGGCTTTCCCCAGCAAAGCCCCTGCCCTGCAGCTCTCCTGGACCCAGGTCAGGAGCAGCAGGGTAGCTCTTGCTAGAGGGCAGATGACAGAGGGGGCAGCACAGGCCTTTCAAAGAATGTCTGATTTTGGAGGTTGGCCCTGGCCCTGCTAGAATCAGAGAAAGACTCTTAGGAAACTGACCCCTATCAGACACTTCCCCAGTGGTGGTGATGTAGAATATTGTGACTTCAGTGTTAAAATTTATGTCAAAGTCAGGAGTATTGTGAGCACCCTGTGATAATGAATCAAGTCAGCAAAGGATGCTAGGACAGGGGAGGACTTTAGAGGTCACGTAGTTCAGGGTCTCCGTCTTCCCCACTCACGTGAAGGACGAGGCTCACACAAGCTCACACACTCTTGTGTCTGACCCCAGGCTCTCTACAATCTCAGGTGCACCCAGATTTTCCTCCACATAGAAGAATCTGAGTGGAAAGACATGAATAGAGGAATAACCACCCGCTCCTTCATACACAACACACTTACCTCTTTTGAAAATAACAAAGTACTTGAATCAGACCTCTCCACCAATCTCATTGCTTAAATGTACCACCAAAATGTTTCAGAATTTCATATTCATTATCACCTGTTCTTTGTACTGGTGGGAAAACTGAGGCCCTAATGGGTTTGATGGCTTGTCCAGAGTGACAGAATCAAGGTCTCATCTCTCACTAATTTTGGATGGGATTGTGTTTAGTACAACCTCAGGTAAAGCCAGTCTTTCCTTGCAGAACCCTTATCTTCCCTCTTGAGAGTCTGCCTCTCAACACACCTGCCAGCCCCTCAGATCAGGTGAGGTAGGCATTTGAAAGAAAGTGAATACAGGAGGATGATAAAGAGCCTTCCTAGGATCAGTTGCATAATAACAGAAGTTGCACCCTGCTCAGTACTTCTCAAAGGAGGACCCATGTCATCTGCATCAATGTCACCCAGGAAATTGTAAAAATGCAAAGTCTTGGTATAACTGTTCCTTCTTAAATAGCTTTTCATATTTCATCTCAAACATCTCTCTTGACCACTCCATTTAAAGTATAACTGCTCCCCCACATCCCCAGATCCATCTCTCACTCTCCTACCACTGAGTCCTGCTCAGATACTTCCTATCCTCATCACTGGGACAGTCACTTTTAGGAACTAACTTGGTTAGGTTATAGAACCCTCTTATTTAATCAAATGCTAGTCTAGGTGTTTCTGCAAAGGTACTCTGTAGATGCAGTTAATATCAACAACCAGTTGACTTTAAATTCCCCTTCGTGATATGGATGGGCCTCATCCAATCAGTTGAAGGCTTTATCAGCAAAAGCAGGCTTATCAGAGAAGAAATTCTGCCCCAAGAATGCAGCATTAAGTCCTTTCTGAGTTTCCAACCAGTCCCACAAATTTTAAATTTTTCAGTCTTCACACCTGCATGAACCCATGGATATGTATCATAAAGATTTGAGAGAAGGCCAGGGTTTGAGGCTGGAGGCACTTACAAAGGAATCATTCCAAAAAGAGAAAGTAGCATATGCAAAACCCCTTTGATGGCAAGACCATGTTTAAGGGATTAAAATGAACCCCATGAGGGAAGATCAAAGTGACCACATGGTGTAGATCAAGGATAGCTGTAGAGGACTTTGTCCTCACCCAGGCGCAGTGGGCCACCCGGCAGATATGGAGAAGAATGGGAAGATTTTCCTGTAACTCATAGTCACATGTTGGCTAACTCAGCCTCAAAAACATTTTTCCCTGATTTTAGCACTTTAAAATACAACCACTGATTTTTAAGTTACAAGCAATGAACAGAATTTTATTTGATGGGAAAATGATATAATTAACACACATTAAGGAAAATAAAAAACAATTTTCTCCCATTGACTTCATTCTTTGATAGAGTATTTTTATATTTAAAAAAAAATACATCTCTCCCAAAGTTTGAACAATATGAGAAATAAAAGAAATAAACGCTTTATACCTCAAAGTATGAAATCAGTACCTATGAATCTATACAGATATAAATAAACATTTGGATAAACAGATGCATGGGAGAGACTAGACAAATCCCTAGGGCAGAAGAATTTCAAATAATTTATGTAGATACTCACCCTCAAGGAGGAGGAGCATAATTCTCTACTCCATAAATTTGGACTGGGCACAGGGCTTCCCGGGAAGGAGTACAGTCTTCACGGTGGGTAGCTGACCCGCACTCCCTCACCCAGGCGGTCAAGGTCAACATTCACACTCACAAACTATATTGGTTGTCTACATGATTGATATGATGTGATAAGAATGGCATTTCACCTCCGTAGCCTTCCTCTGAAAAATATCTGTAATTCAATTCTCAACATTAGGAAGAAACCCAAGACAAATCCCTATGGATTTGTCTATGCATCCTACAAACACCTCACCAGTCTTCCTCAAAACAGTCAAGGTCATCGAGAGCAAGAAAATCCTGCGAAACTGTCATAGCAAGGAGACCCTAAAGAGACAGGACAGCGAGAAGTCATGTGGCATTCTAGATGGGACCCAGAGTAGAAAAGGGACACCAGATAACTGCAGAGGGAATGGAATGAAGTACAGGCTTTAGCCAACAACGGTGCATCAGTATTAGCTCATTAACTGTAATATGCCATACCAATGTAAGAAGAGTGTGGGGAAGACAGGAAATCAGTTATTCCAATTTTTCTGTAAAACTATTCTAAAATTAAAAGTTTGTTTCAATACACACTCATATCTTCTAGGACAAATGAAGCATGAAATCATTCTCTAAATAGACGTCCAGAGATTCTAACTACTTGGAAGTTGACGCATTCTGGTTTTCATCTCCATCCAGAGCTGTTGGCTCCTGCAGTCCCAAGAGGGTCCCTCTGCCTTTCTGTCCTCACATCCCAAAGGTACCTAAGAACCCAGCTCCTGGCGACAAAGGGCCTGCTCTTCTCCAGTCAGCAAGTAGCTGCACCTCCCCAGGGTGCATAGGGGCTGCAGACCCTCAGAGGCCATCCTGGGCATTGTCAGGAAGCATCCCCTCTGCCGGGCAGGCACAGCCCCTGGAAAATGGTACTTGGGTTTGGGGAGTAGATTGGGGGTAGAAGTGAACCACCACTGTCCCCTCAGTCCAGCTGTGCCTCCTTGGGGGACATAGGATAACATGGAGACCACTGCTGGTGACAGAGGAAGACGATGGTGCTGGAGTGGAGGGGTCAGTCTGTGCTGGGCCTTGGGGAAAGCATGGACAGGTAGGGCAGCCAGAGGTAGATTTCCCATTGACCTGGACTCACACCTTACTCTGTGGGGCCTTCATGGGAACTGGCCACATTTGGTCCGGACTTAGCTGTCCATTCGCACACTCACTTTCTGCATTCAAATCATTAGATTTCTGGAGGAGAGTCACAACACCAGGCTAGCATGGTTTTTGGAAGGCAGCCACATGCAGAGATGAAGTGGCGTCAGTCCTTTTGCGCTGCCCTAGCAGAATACCATAGGCTGGGTCATCAGTAAGGAAGCGGAGTCCATTCCCTCACGGCCCTGGAGGTTGGGAAGTCCAAGATGGAGACCTGACAGCTGAGAGCCCTCCTTTCTGCATCACCCCATGGAAAGGGCAAGAGAGCAGGAGGGATGGACTCACCCTGATCCTCCCGTGAGGGAGGTGCCTGCGGCCCAGACCCCTCTGACACATCCCACTTCTGGACACTGAAATATTGCACAATCACATAGCAGCAATTAAATTTCAACATGGGTTTTGGCAGGGACACTCAAATAATAGAAAATGGGCACTCCACACACTTTTAAATTGGTGAACTTGTTCATGGCAGGAAATATGGAAGCCTGAATTGAGAATCTTACAGATACTATAATTTTGAAAATATGTATCTTGAAATTTTGAGGAAGTGATTCAATATGTACACCAACATAACAGACAGGAAGGGTCACTGAAATAACCAAGAGAAAAAAATCAGTTGATGGGGGAAATAGTTAAAGAAAATCATTACCTAACTATAAAACTGAATTATAATACTCTTTCCAAAACAGATTTACCATCTTATGAAAAATGAATAAAATACACACAATACTTGCCTCTTTATAATCTTAACCATTCCCTATACTCATATTTCTACATAAACATATATAACATACATTAATTTCATAAATAAAAATAACTCATAAATGCCTTTCTTTTTTTCAATATCTCAAACAAGAAAGATGAAGAATGAGATTCAAGTTCCAACTTCAACATACTACTAGTTGACCTTTAGTCAAGAAAAATTCTTACTCTTCAAATTTTTATTGAATGGAACTCAATAATCCAAGTCTCCAACCTTTTGCGATTCCATGATTGACATGACTCAAGCATATATTTCTATACTGCATTGCAGTTATGAAGAACTTTCCCAAGCGCTTCATTTTAAAAATTTAGTCATTATTTCCTCAGTACTATTTGTCTCTCTTTCATGCTCTTTTTTTTTAAATAGAAAAGCAGAGCAACAATAAAATCAGTTATACCAGCTATTCTGAAGAGTTCTGTGATTTCCATTAATAATTTAATTTGGAAAAGATAGCCTATACTGAAAGTGAATCTTTTGCACAATACTTTTTTGAACCAAATATTTGTCACTGTTTATCACCAAGGTATCAAATTTGAGTGTGCAGCAGTTAGGAAAAGTGTGTTTGAATAGATGAGAGTGTAAAATAATGAGTGGAAGAGGGGAAAAAGCAGGGCATTCTGGATTGGTGGTCAGCACTTCAGGGTTCTGGTCTCAGATTGATTTTAACTAGTCATGTGACCTTAGGAAAATCAATTAAGAAATGTAGACATTATATTCAAACAACCTTTAAGAAGTCTTTCACTTATAAAGTTGTACTTCAAAGGAAGTTTTCAAAGAAATGTATGGTTTTAAGATTTTAAAAAATTCAGTTTCATTAACATTTGCATCCTATAACAAAGATGACCAAAATCTGAATACCTAAGAGCCATTTAATACAATTCTACCACATTTTATTTAAAAGCAGACCAAAAACAAAGAAAAAATTGAGACAGTTTCTAGCTGTCCACTTTCACAACACCACGACTACATAGACCAAGCAGCAAAAACCTTCCAAGACTACCAAGGATAGGAGCCTGAACTTGGGTAAGTTAGTCTTGAGCCGTGATTTTGACAGCCAGATGCTGAATGGACAGAGCACCAAGAAGAATGATTGCAAACCTGAACCTCAGCCTCACCTGAATTCTGCCTCTAGAGAACTTGAAAGTCCAGCAGTTTTCAACCCTGGCTGTGCCTCAGGATCATGACAGGCATTTGCAATATACATGCCCAGGTCCCACCCCACACCAAG